>CM072515.1:40868161-40885661 GCA_036898135.1 Oncomelania hupensis | reverse complement strand
ATCTCTGGTCATCTCCATCTTCCTATATGCTTGCGAAGCATGGACCCTCACAGCAGATCTCCAACGAAGAATACAAAGCATGGAGATGAGGTGCTACAGAAGACTTCTGTGCATTTCCTATACCCAACACATCACCAACGTTGAAGTCCGACAGACAGACCATCACACAAGCCATTGGACAACACGATGACCTGCTCACAGTGGTGAAGAAACGGAAACTCCGATGGTATGGCCACGTCACCAGATCATCAGGCCTTGCAAAGACCATTCTGCAAGGCACAGTGCAAGGAGGTAGAAGAAGGGGGAGACCGAAAAAGAGGTGGGAGGACAACATTCGAGAATGGACTGGTTTGACACTGAGCGAAGCCATGAGGGCTGCTGAGGACAGAGAAAGATGGAGTATGCTGGTTAAGCGATCATCTGTGGTGCCCCTACGACCTTCGGGTTATGGGACAGGATAGGATAGGATAGGAAAAACATGGATTTACCGGCTGTCACTCCGCGCTATCAGCGTGTGTTGTAGGACTTTTTGCTGTTATTGTTGTTTCTATGCTATTGGGGTTCTCGGCCTGTCATATCGGTTGACCCGTAAGGACGCGTAGGGACGAGAGAGAGAGAGAGAGAGAGAGAGAGAGAGAGAGAGAGAGAGAGAGAGAGAGAGAGAGAGAGAGAGAGAGAGAGTTGGCGGAAGGGAAACAACTCATCACAAATGTAGGGCAAAAGATATAACTTTATAGCTCCACGTTTCAATGTATACATCTATTTGGTCTATTTTGTCACTTTAGCGCTCTGTATACTTACACAATATAAAAAGGGATAAAATTAAAATCAAATGGATAAAAAAAATCTGTAAAATACAATTCCTCCATATTGATGTGTCCTCTGAACTATTCAACCTTCTCTTTAAGTCATGTAAGGTAAGCCTATTCAAATAGTGTTTTGACATCCAACACGATGAACACATAACACGAGGAATACACTTGAACACAAGATCAAACGAGCTAGAACAAGAAACACACCCACCCACTTAAAACCCAAAACATGCTGCACATCATTGTAGTGCATTGCAAATCGTGGCGAGCCCATGCTTGTTGGGGTACCACGCTATATAAGTCTACCATAGTATTATTATTACATCATACTCACAGCTGAACAGAGACAGTCAAGGACGGGCATGTCAGCTCAGGATGAGGTAGCGAAAGCTCCTAGGAGGTTGGCATCGCCAGGAGTCTGTCTTCCTTTTTGAACCCCAGCATTTACCATTCGCTGAGGTGTTGGGCGCCTTCCTTGTTTAACCATCTGCCAACCTGCATTTCCACTGCGGCGGTTCCTGTTCAGCTTGCCTAGCCGACCTGCGTTTTCCACTGCGGCGGTTGCCGACCAGCATTTTCTACTGCGGCGGTCCATAGGCTTTCGAGCCCACACCTGCTCACGGAGACGTTCAGTCCCACAGACGCCCAGCATGCAGAGATGAGGAGGGCGCACCGTCGGTATCGTACGGGGGCCTACCCCGGCGGTGGCAGTACAGAAGTCGAAGCTGCTGACGCGTACTGTGGGAGATTCCGCTACGTCACTCCACCTCAACCTACACCATTCATTTTCTACGTTTAGGGCTCCGCTGGTCCCGGCGTCGGTCGTGCTGCGTGGAAGGGCCCTACTCGCTTGACTTCCGTCTGCTCGGCCTTCGGCTGCCCTCTATCTTTCTCTACGATTGGGCGACGCGGGGTTCACTGTGGAGAGTGGCGAACTCCGGACTACAGGTGTTTCACCGCCAGCGGCACCCTGCGTTTGCCTACTTATCCTCACGCGGCCACCGCTTGGCCACTTCCTTGCTGCTTCATCGGCGCTTCCTTCAAGAACCACATCGGCACACTTCCTCAGGACTGGCCCTGCGTCCTGTTTGGCACTCTTACGGCATCTTTGCTGCGCACCTATGCGCTCTCCATCTTCGGCTCTCTTACAACAGCTGATCTTCTGCTTCATCATGATTTCTTCCACCTTTTGTAGCAGCTGCCTTCGTGCGCTCCATCTTGATCAAAAATGACTTCACCATTACTGCATCATGACTTCTTCCTTCTGCGTGCTCCTACTTTTTTTTTTTTTGTATCAGTTTATAGTCCCATCTCTTCCCGATAAGGATTTTCAGAGAGGAGACTGATACTAATGCTCCTACTTCAACATCATGACTTCTTATTACAACGGCTATCATCCATCTAAGTCCCCTATATGCTTCCAGTGTCCGGGGACGGTAATCTACCTACGAAACGATTATTACATCAGAAATATGTGAACAAAATGAGTAATCTATGTAAATAAATAATTTAAAAAAAAGAAAAACAGACGAGAAACATGAAATTAAAACTAATGACTTTAAGGCATTTTATAACTATATCTACTTACAATTTCTGTGGTTGTGATGAGCTGATATTCCGGAAGAAACGTCTGAAGGCACTGCCAATGATGTCAAAGGCGATGCAGGCGATAACGTTAATGATAAAGCTGCCGATGATAATAAATGATGATGCAGCTGTCGATGACAATGTAGAAGCTGTCCATGACGACGGTATTGATGAAATGTCTGGTAGTTCATAGATGTTGCCCCCAATAACCACCATAGCACTGTTAGCACCAGTACAATCGAACAGATTTTTTTGTTGTACCATCCAGTAAATGTCTGCATTGCTGTAGGGCTGATTTGCATAGTTTGCGCTGTACTGAAGATGGTGGTGAAAGGTATTTTCCATGTTGTTGTAGAAGGTCTGTATCATCGAGAAAATTTTTTTTTTTTAGTTTGTTTGTTTTGTTGTTAAATTTTACTATGAGATGATAAGCTGACATCGCCATTTTTGTGAAAAGCGTTGGTATTTCTTTGTTGTCAAGACGTTTGTTTTCAAGGTACCAGTTTTCTTCCTGTCAAGACGAAATTGTATCGGTTTTCAGGAAATGGACAGTTTTCAGTATAGTGTTCATTGTTTTTCCTAAATCGCAAGCATTGTCTGAGACGCTGTCAAAGTGGCTCGTTTTGTCGTTTCAGAAATGGTTCAGCAAAGTCACCAGATACGAAGACTCGTTTCCAAGTCATCTTTACATTCGGAGATGATTTGCCATGCATGGCGTTCCGTTACTAAAATATCGGTTTTCGTGAGCACAACTTTATATATATATACCGTGCTATTGCAAGTGCCATGACTCCCTTTCTATAGTCTTTGGAGCTTTCCATCGAGGAATATAAGTCCACGAACTAAAACTTTTTTCATTCTGAGATTTTGAGATTTCATGTCGTAGTTATTACTCCGCGAAGGGTACATAGGAATAATTGTCTTTCTGCCTCTCTCTCGATCGAAGGCGCAGAACAGTTAGTGGTTTCTTGTTCTTCTCACCGTTTGATACATATTTTTATAGTAACACAAACTTTGAAGAATAAAATAAGTGCTAAACAAAATGTTTGCACAGTGTCAACCTAGATTATGTTTTGTTATAACTGTACCCGTGAGCGATACTATGTTTTGTTCCATATGAGCAGAATTTAATTGTGTAAATAATTATTTGTCTGGTTAAAAGATCGGTGTTGCACGGGAGTAATATGTCATTGTGGCACGTGATAATCATTCAATGTAGTGCATGTAGTTCCGTCAGTATGTGTGTGTGTGTGTGTGTGGGTATGGGTGTGTGTGTGTGTGGGTATGGGTGTGTGTGTGTGTGTGTGTGTGTGTGTGTGTGTGTGTGTCCTTTACAAATAGGGCCTATGCCTAGGTAATATTTCATGTATTTATTTATTTAAATGAGTTTGAGTTTAGTTCAAAACTATTGAGAAGAAAACAAAACTTACATGTACCAAATAGTTCTAATTCAAGCTACGAAATGACCATTCATTTTGTTCAAAATTATATTCACACTTTTGGTGTGTCTAATACGTGCGATAGGTCATCTGCCATAGCAGACACACACACACACACCCACACACACACATTTTTGTAAAAACGACATTCTGATGACTGTTGTGAAAAAAAAACAGGGATTATTTTGACACACTTTTCATTTTCGTGACATTATTTTGACATTTTCAAATTTTTGAACCTATCCCTAACCCTAACCCTAACCCTAACCCCTAACCCAAACCCTAACCCTAACCCTTAACCTAACACTAGGCCTAAAACAGCTCTAACTCAGCAGGGAACTATTTTGACGTCAAAATAGGGCGCCCTTCCAAAAAAGTCAAAAGAAACCATGTGGAGTTCCATGAGTGTGTCACTGTAACGTCGTTTCTACATGCCCACACGCGCGCGCACACACACACATACACACATAGAGCGTGACCGACAAACCTCAATGCGTTGCTGTGGATTAGCCAAAGGAAATAATGCTGAGCCTGTAGTCTAAAGTGACGTTCAGATTTTGCTTGGTTTTTTTTCCCTCTGCCGTGCCGTTATCAGGAACCTCAATGGCTGTTGGAGGTCAAGATGAAAACTGCACAATAACTTATATAATGTTTAGTCCGCGGTACGAGGTCAGGGATGTCGTTTGGGTCGGATCTTCGGCTTTTAGCCGAAATTTAAAAAAAAAAGCCGATAAACTGTCCGTCATGTCGGCTCGCCAAGCCGAAGTTTTCACGGGTGAATCGGCTCGGTTTTGTCCATTTTTGCGTTATTCCTGTGCTGTACTCTTGCAGTTTAGCTGAGGATTCAATAATTACTAAGGGTAAACCCAGAAACTCTGACAGTATTGTGGTCTGTCAAGGGACAGTCTAAACTTTTTATTGTTTTTGTGTGTCTAAAATTTAAGAAAATAAAATTTCTTTTCAATGTTCTTATCCTACTCTTAAAATCATGTTTTATTACAAAGATATGCATCCACAGAACACCTTTAATATATGGAGGTGGAGGGTGCACGTTAACGTAGTGAATCTAGTAAAAAAAAACATGTGAGATTACTTTGGAAGAAAGCCGAAACTTTCTGTAAAAAGCCGAAAGTTTCACGGCTGTTTCCGCCAAATCGCCGAAGAAACAATTTCCTAGCAACATCCCTGCGAGGTGATTACTAATCTCTTATAGTATATTTCTGCATTTTTAGTGTCTGATGTTTGCGATCATTGAATCTAAACTTCGACTGCTATTATAAGCCCTGTGTGACCTCCCTCTTTTAGAATTAGATCGAATACTTTATACAAGCGCGAAAAACATGGAGTTTAACGGTCCTCACTCAACTCTATCAGCATGTGTTTTAGGGCTTTGGTGCTGTTGCTGTTTATAATTATGCGATTGGGTTCTCGGCCTGTCGTATCGGTTGACGCATAAGGACTATACAGTAGGACATTCGCGAGGTGACGTTATATTATAATGGGATGGAATGTCGTTTATTTGAGAACTTTCACCTCAGTAATGTGGTTTGATACATGCTTATACGGTCGTTCCATCTAGCGTGACAGTTTGAAGAAAAAAACAAAACAACCTTAGACGCACTTTAAGCTGTAGGCTACAAGCTTATACGATTGAGAACTTTCACATCACAAATGTAGAATTAATACACTCTTCTATGGTCATGCTATGTACCGCACAAACTTTGACAGACATTAATGACCTCAAACTCACTTTAAGCCACTTTCTTAGTAAGTCCGGCCTTTTAGGACTGTAAGCGACTTGTGTGCAGGATGGATGGCACCAAACACGATTCAATTCAGTTCGCTCTTACAGCTAAAGATTATCTGAAAGAGCACATCTGTCCAGCTCGGGCAGACACGAGCGTGGCGTCGAAACCAGCGCGTAGTCACGTTCTGTGACGTAATATTGATGCTACGCTTGTGCCAGCGCAGGTCTTGCACGTGGCGCTGACGTAGCGTGTCAGGGTAACGTGTGAGGTGTGACGTCATTGTATGGAAGCCAGGGCTAGCAAGGGTTGTTTGTGACAGTCGTTGTGTGTGGTCTTTGAATGTAAGTTTCAGCCACATAACAATAGACAATGGGATAGTGTGTTTACTAGTTTTGTTAAGTATTTCTTCTAATGCCTTAAATATCATGCCCTTTATTGGAATAGCCAGTACTCATTGTTTGCGTTTCTCACGCTATCAAGTGTAATCTATCAATCCTATACCTATCCTATCCTATCCTATCCTATCCTATCCTATCCTATTCTATCCCGGTGTGACATCCTCAAGGTTCCTAGAATCTTATTTGGGCTGGGAGCGACTGGGAGCATTCTGATTGGTCGACGCATTACAAAATTCGACGCATGCGCACAGTGCTATCGTAGTCTTAGTAAGGATTAGGGTTAGAGTTAGAGTTATGGTTAGGGTAAGGGGTTAGGGTTACGGTTACGACGCCTAAGAACATCGTGAAAAAGCCGGCCCGACTTGACCTGGCGCAGGCGCAAAGGGGCCCGGCTGAAGTAAGACACCCGGAACTTTGACGACGTGACACCGTAACTCGAAAGTCGTTGGCGCACCACAGATGATCGTTTAACCAGCGTACTCCATCTTTCTCTGTCTTCAGCAACCCTCATGGCTCCGCTCAGTGTCAAGCCAGTCCATTCTCGAATGGTGTCCTCCTACCTCTTTTTCTGTCTTTCTCTTCTTCTGCATCCTTGCTTCGTGCATCATATTTGACAAATAATGAAAATCGTTTATTTTTATTTTTATTTAGTTTTAAAATGTTGATTGTTGAGATCCACTTCGCGTTATTTATTATTTATTAATTTACTTGTTAATGTATTTTACTTTATTTATCTCTTTCTCTTTCCCTTTCTCTGTCTTTGTCTCTCTCTCTCTCTCTCTCTCTCTCTCTCTCTCTCTCTCTCTCTCTCTCTCTCTCTCTCTCTCTATGTCTCTCTCTCTCTCTCTCTCTTTCTCTCTCTGTCCCTCTGTCTCTCCGTCTCTGTCTCTTTCTCTTTCTTTCATACATTCCCAGACACTGCCATAGACCTTGCGCATTGATCTACTGGACATTACTGAAAATGAAGCTTACTGAAAAGTCTCATCATATGAATAATATTATGATTTACTTTGTTTATGTTCTCATCATCATCATTATTCCTATTATTAGGTATAAAGTAAAGTGTTAGTTTTATTTATTTATGTGATCGATTTGTTTGTTCGTTATCATCAAAGTCGTCGTCATCATCATTGTTTTCGTCATATCATCATCATCATCATCATCATCATCATCATCATCATCATCATCATCATCATCATCGCCGTCGTCGTTATCATCTTTATTTTTACCATCGTCATTAATGTCGTTGGCGTCATCGCATCGTCAGCATCACCGTTTATGGTCAATGCGGTCACTGTAATTTAATCGTAATTTGTCAATATTCAAAGAAATGTTTGATTGTTATTCTTTTTATTGTTATCGATCGTTCTGTTTTGCATGGCCGGCAGTAACTTTTGAATGCAATCATTTGAACGAATCAAATTTCTTATGTAATAAATTTTATTTTATTTTATTTTATTGTTTAAAAATGTAATTATAACAATTAATTGTTACCATCATATTGTATTGCTTTATCTTCTTATCTTTGTATTATATATAATTTGTATTATTACGAAAAGGCTTCTTCTTCTTCTTCTTCTTCTTCTTCTTCTTCTTCTTCTTCTTCTTCTTCTTCTTCTTCTCCTCCTCCTCCTACTCCTCCTCCTCATTCTTCTTCTTCTTCTTCTGCTTCTTATTCTGTTCGATTTCCAATTGTTACTGACAGAAAATAACTTCTTTTTAGCAATATGTTAGTGGTTGTGAAACATCAACAGTTGATTCAACTTAAAATAGACGATAGGGTCCGTTTCGCTTCAAACATAAAAGGCTATTTCACCTTCGTCAGTTTCACCACCCGGGAAATCTAACATGGGTCGACGGCCAATCAGTGACAATAAATGAAACAGAAACAGAGAACCGGTTTCAGGGAACGGGTTTCGCTCGGTTGAGCGCCCCTTTATCAGAGTCTTCGGTGCTCGTTTTTCAGCCCTCTATCTATAGTTGTTCCGACTGAGCAGGATGGGGGTTGTTGTGGTGATGACAACCCAAGGTGACGGAGGAGTGAACTGATGCATATGTATCACTTCCGTCTCGTCTTTCGTGTTTCCGTTTCCTGTTTATGGGGGGATTTCTGGGAGCTGTTGGATTAGATTACATCTGTGTGTATGTGTGTGTGTGTGTGTAGATGTGTGTGTGTAAGTGTTACGTTGAAACGTGAACGAAAGTATGTCGGAAGCGCGCACAATAGATCTAATCGTTTCGTTTTGCAAAGTATTCAATAATGGTGTTTATTTACCTTTGATTTGAGTTTGCATTGTTGTTAGGAGAGGCTTTGTATAACGTTGATAATTTGCGTTAGTCGATATTATTTGAGAATCTTCTGGATATGCGTGTTTACTCTTGATAGAAATTTCCTGATACATGTAGAAGCAAGAGGTCGTTCTGGAAGATATAAAAATATGTATTGACGTAAGTCAGTGATGACGATCTTTTATTCGATTGGTGGCAGTACGTCATTTTCTACCATGTACGAAATCTTTCCGGAAAAGAGAGAGGTTATTTAATCGTGTGCAGAGTTGCTGTTGAGAGATAGTAAAGTTGTTGATAGTGATTTGGAAAGTTGCTGTGAAAGTTGTTGAGTTGAATTGAGAATTGTATGCAGTTGTTGATGTGAGCTGAATAAAAGTGGAAAACTTCATACGTCGACTTTGTGACTTGTATGCTGTTTGGACGGGCTGTGTGAATAAACGAATCTGAGTTACACCCTATCAGGAATTCAAGCATCGGGGCTGAATCAGATACTGATAGAAAACACCAACATCAAACTGAGTGTAACATTTTGGGGGTCAAGCCGCGATTCACGCCATAGCCAAGGGTTCAACTGCTACAACAAGCGAGTCAACGTTACGAGAGGCAGTCATCGAGGGTAGCCGCCATCGAGTTGCGTCGAGAGGGGCCAACATACTGGGACTACATCACCGATAGGTTCGGGTTGACTGCAAGGGCGTGTAGTCGCTGAAGAGTTGCTTCGTGAGCGAACAACAGATCGGGACTACGTTGCTGCCGTTAGACTACGTCGAGGGACAGTCTCGGAGCTACATCGCCAGTATTAGAGAGAGCGACGAGTGGACGTCGCGTCTACTTCAGCACAGGAGCGTATACATCAACACCAGCGTGGTGCAGCGTCGCATACGACGAGGACAGCGGGGCCTGCGTCAGCGAAGGCGACTAGTGACAAGCATCAGCGCTACTGCAGAAAGCGTGCTGTTCTAGAACAGTCTAGAAAGGTACAGCACAGTCAAGAACTTTCCAGAAAAAAAGAACTCTCCAGTCAAGAACTTTCTAGAAAAAGAACTTTCCAGAAGCATCAAGATGGCTGACTTCTGGCAGAAAGGGATTCAACTGAATCTAAAAGGGAAACAGTTGACGGAGTACGTAAAATCCCAGGAGAGAATACAAGAACGAGAATTAGAAGAGCAGCGTCGCCGCGAAGAAAGAGAATTGGAAGAGAAGCGTCTAGAAAAAGAAATAGAACTAGAACAGAAGCGTCTAGAAGTAGAAGAGCAGCGTCGCCGTGAAGAAAGAGAATTTGAACTGAAGCGTCTGGAAATTGAACAGCAGCGGCAAGAAAGAGAAGATGAGCGCAGGCGTGAGGAAAGAGAAGCTGATCGGCAGTTCCAACTAGAGTTGGCGCGCATCCAGCAACAACAGCATGCGCCACAAGTTATCAGTGACAACACGGCTCCAAAATTGCCAGCCTTCGTCGACGGGAAGGACCAGATTGACAGTTATCTGGCGAGATTCGAAAGGTTCGCTGAAAGCTCTAACTGGCAACCTCAAGACTGGGCAATTCGACTGAGTGCACTTCTGACGGGGCAAGCTCTCGAAGTTTACACCAGACTGTCGAACGATGACGCCAAAAACTACGACGTCTTGAAAGAGGCCCTGTTGCAGTGCTACAACTTTACAGAGAAGGGCTACCGTAAACGCTTCCGTGAATGCCGGCCTAAGTCAGACGAGACGCCAAAGCAGTTTGTGGAGCGCCTGTCGTCATATCTACACAAGTGGGTGGAGTTATCAGGCGAAATGAAGTCTTACGACAGTCTCCATGACCTGATTGTGAAAGAACAATTTCTCAATGCCTGTCACAAGGACCTAGCGACCCACTTAGAAGAACAAAAGCTGCAGACGCTTAAAGATGCGACTGAGGCTGCTGAAAGATATCTTATCGCTCATGGGAAAACCCTGGGGCCACCCAGCGCGACGAAACATTTTCAGAAGACTGCAAACCATGGGAACCAGATCCAAGGAAGCCAGACGAGCCAGAGACAGACAGACTCCACGCCTCCTCCCAGAGAAGGGCATTCAAGAGGCTGTTTCACTTGCAACGCTACAGACCACAGAGCAGCTAACTGCCCTCAAAACAAAAGTAGCGGACAGCGGAGCAGTACGGACAACGCAGCGGCGGGCAACCGGCAGAGGCGATTCTCCAATCAACGGCAAACCAGTAGATCTGACCATCAAGTGTGCGGCGGGAGCGTCATTCTTCCGAGTGAGACCGAGCGCACAGCTACCCCTGCGGACGTGCAAGAGTGCATGACTGATGGCCAACTCCTCCTTGCCAACGGGAAATCCATCCCCGTCGTCGCCAGCGCAGCTGTGACCGTACAGAACATGCCTGTTTCCAAGGGACGCGTCGGAAATCATGAAGTGACTGTTTTAAGAGACTCTGGCTGCAGTGGGGTCATCGTCAGAGAAGACCTAATCGCTAAAGAACAGTTCACTGGCGATTCAAAATGGACACTTATGGCCGACAGCAAATGTGTGAGAGCGCCAGTTCCGAAGATTCATGTCAACACCCCTTTCTACATAGGCGAAGTCGAAGCGGTTTGCCTGAAGAAGCCGCTATACGATTTGATGATCGGGAATATCGACGGCGCGAGACGACCCGACGACCCCGATCCAGAGTGGAGTCCTGCCTCAACTCAACACGTCGAAGTTGTGGAGGAGGATCCATTGCCGTTTCCCGATGGAGACCTTACAGAGCTGCTACGGGACAATGTGGCTACTCCGGCTCAGCCCTGCCGACCAGAGATTGTCGGTGCTGTTACTACCAGGGCCCAGGCCAAGAGAGACAAGACGTCTACGCCACTGAAGGTCGCCGACAACTCTAAAGCTGCCATCGTGGACAGAGATAAGCTGATCCAGCTCCAGGAAGCTGATAGCACTTTAAACAAGTACAGGAACCGCCAAGACCACGTGACCAAGGGCAGTGGCACGGTCTATTTTGAGGTGAAGGCCAAGATCCTGTATCGAATCTTCCAGCACCCGAGGGTCAACGGAGGTAAACCACTACGTCAAGTTTTGGTACCGTTACCCCTAAGGCGCCAAGTGATGGAAGTAGCACATGACTCAATCATGGGAGGTCACCTGGGTATCAAGAAGACGTCGGATAGAATCCAGGCGGTGTTCTACTGGCCAGGACTTCATGCGGACGTCAGCCGTTTCTGCAGATCATGTGACATTTGCCAGAAGACCATACCTCGAGGAAGGGTCCCTAAAGTGCCAATGCAGAGAATGCCTTTGATCGACCGACCTTTCAAGAGGGTGGCCTTAGACTTAATCGGCGAAATAAGACCTCCGAGTGAAGAAGGTCATCGGTGGGTACTGACTTTAGTGGACTATGCGACTCGGTACCCAGAAGCAGTGCCACTGAAGAAGATTGACACTGAAACTGTAGCAGAGGCACTGGTGGACATGTTCAGTAGACTTGGAGTGCCTGAAGAAATTCTGACAGACCTCGGGACACAGTTCGTCTCTGACTGTATGAAGGAGGTCAACAGACTGCTGAGCATCCGGCATTTAACTACGACACCCTACTATCCGATGTGCAACGGGCTTGTCGAAAAGTTCAATGCTACGCTGAAGTCCACCCTGAAGAAACTGTACAGCGAGCAGCCCAGACAATGGCATCGCTACATCAACGCCCTACTTTTCGCCTACAGAGAAGTACCGCAGGAGTCCACCGGCTTTCTCCGTTCGAGCTGCTGTACGGAAGAACCATCCGAGGGCCGATGCACATCCTAAAAGAACTGTGGACGAAAGAAGTAGACACCCCAGAGGTGAAGAACAGTTACCAGTACGTGTTTGAGCTACGGGAGGCTGGAGCAGACCCTCGAGATAGCCAGAGAAAACCTGAAGAAGTCCCAGGACTGTGGAAAGCACTACTATGACCGTAGGGCTGTGAACAGGAAGTTTAAACCTGGCAACAAAGTGCTGGTGCTGCTACCCACTGATCACAATAAGTTGCTGATGCAGTGGAAAGGCCCGTACGAAGTGGAGACTGTGGTGGGGATCAACGACTACAAGGTGAAGGTCGGTCAGCATTCCAAGATATACCACGCCAACCTCCTTAAGCTGTACGTGGAAAGGCCATCAGAGACTGTGCACGCAACCACAGCAGCTGCGACCGACGACAGCTTTGACGGCGAAGAACTGTTGGAACTGGGAGACTTCCACAGCAAAGAAGGCATCGATGATGTTAAGCTAGGACCAAGCTTGACGGAAGGTCATAAGATGGAGCTCAAGGACTTTATGGGCGAGTTTCCACATAGCTTCAATGATGTCCCAGGCTCTACGACTTCGGTCGAACATGAAGTCCCACACCCAGACCTGGAAGGAGCATCTGCAGACCATGAGGGAGCTGTTCCACCGTCCCGCAGAAGCTAACCTGACCGTGAGACCCAGCGAATGCATCCTGGGAGCTGACAACGTCGACTGCGTCGGACATCCGATGGAAGAAGGAGACAACGGAGGACGCACTGATTCCAGGGAAGCCCACGTGATCATCGTCTTTGACCCTGGGCCGATGACGACCGCAACTGACGAGGGCGTCGTTTCCTTGCGAATGAAAGAACATTGACTGTGTAGACGAACTAAGAATATTGGTGATGACAGACTTGAAAATGAAAAACGTTGACTGGGTAAATGATCTGTGAACATTGACAGTATCCAGAAAGACTTGCAGATGAGAAACTTTGACACTGTGTGAATGAACTGTGAACATTGACATTATCCAGGCAGATTTGAAGATGAAAACCATTGACTCTGTGTAGATAAGCTGAGCGCAATTACAGTATTCAGAAAGTCTTAAATTAGTTTCAATTGTGGACTTTGTTTGTGCATTACGTTTCAACGTTGTTGAAAGAAATTGGGTAAATTTCTTCTTGAGTGGGGGGTTATGTTACTTTGAAACGTGAACGAAAGTATGTCGGAAGCGCGCACAATAGATCTAATCGTTTCGTTTTGCAAAGTATTCAATAATGGTGTTTATTTACCTTTGATTTGAGTTTGCATTGTTGTTAGGAGAGGCTTTGTATAACGTTGATAATTTGCGTTAGTCGATATTATTTGAGAATCTTCTGGATATGCGTGTTTACTCTTGATAGAAATTTCTTGATACATGTAGAAGCAAGAGGTCGTTCTGGAAGATATAAAAATATGTATTGACGTAAGTCAGTGATGACGATCTTTTATTCGATTGGTGGCAGTACGTCATTTTCTACCATGTACGAAATCTTTCCGGAAAAGAGAGAGGTTATTTAATCGTGTGCAGAGTTGCTGTTGAGAGATAGTAAAGTTGTTGATAGTGATTTGGAAAGTTGCTGTGAAAGTTGTTGAGTTGAATTGAGAATTGTATGCAGTTGTTGATGTGAGCTGAATAAAAGTGGAAAACTTCATACGTCGACTTTGTGACTTGTATGCTGTTTGGACGGGCTGTGTGAATAAACGAATCTGAGTTACACCCTATCAGGAATTCAAGCATCGGGGCTGAATCAGATACTGATAGAAAACACCAACATCAAACTGAGTGTAACAGTAAGAAATGGGGTGGAGGTGGAGAGGGAGTGAAGGACGGAGATAGTGTGTATAGGCTTGTGGATAATAGATGGGTGAACTGCGTGTAGTGTGTACCTATATGTGTGTCAGAAGAAAGGGTAAGGTTTGTTGGAGAGCGGAAAAGGCAGATGAATTATGTTTTTCATTTCTATTTATTTATTTATTTATTTATTTAAGCTAATAGAAAGTGAGATAATAATATATTCGATGACGATGGTGAATAACACTGACTTACACCGACGCCGAAGATAGTAACTTTTTATGACGAACGTGATGACATTGATGAGGTTGATGATGACGATGATGATGCCACTGAGAACGTCGACGACAAAGACTACTATGATGATGACTTGTATAATGCTTTTAGTCCCAAAATCGTGCTCAAAGCACGCTGCCCTCTGAGCAAATAAGACTACTAAATCTTAACAGCAAGCATTATAAAAGTTGAAAATCACCATCTTCCATGAATTTACATCAAGTCATTTTAACGGACACTTAAAATGGCTTTTGTCCTCTTCCTATTTTTCTTCGTTCTTCTGTTATTCCTCTGTAAGTATCACTCGCGTATATCTCAAGAGTGTGTCATCGTGGACGTCTGCGGCATTGCCTGGCTATCAGTGGCCCTCATCAACAGGCTTTGGCGCACACAGAGCATCAGATCCTCTTGACCCAACCAAGATGGAACGAAGATTTGTTTACAATCTTTGATATGAGGCTTTGCATTATACGAGTTCTGATACTCAGGGTACGGCCTCTGGCTTTGAAGGCTCGAACGCTCATTGAGCTGACATTAGCGCGGCTAATTGCTTAATTACACTTCAAGACAAGCGCATCCCCTGTCGCACCTCATTCCTTATCAGTGGTCGCGGTCTTAATCATCTCTCCTTTGGGAACCGCGTGTGCCTTTAAGCTGTAATACTTTTGAGAGGAGGAGAAGAAATATAGCTTGCATGCCGTGCTAGTACTGGTCAATACGTGGTTCAAAGCCAAGAATGGTCTTTTGTTGTGGTTGCGTGGACAAGATGATGATGATGATGATGATGATGATGATGATGGCGACGGCGACGAATATAATGATGATGATGACGACGGCGACGAATATAATGATGATGATGATGATGATGATAATGGTAACGACGACGACTATGGTGATAAAGATGATGTTGACGACGACGACGATGATGATGATGATGATGATGATGATGATGATGATGATGATGATGATGATGATGATGATAATGACGGCGACGAATATGATGATGATGATGGTAACGACGACTACTATGGTGATAAAGATGATGTTGACGAGGACGACGACGATGATGATGATGATGATGTTGATAATGATGATGATAATGATGATGCAGGCGATGTTGCTGTTGCTGACGATGATGATAGTCATTGACAATGGTGTAAACAAAAATAAACAACGAAGATAATGACCCCTTGCTGGAAATTGATTCCATCTTTTCTTTAAAGTCCTAATGTTAAAACTAGTTTCAAAACTTAATGGAAGAGGATGCCATATTAACGATGACGATAGCTTCAACAATAATGACAATGACAACTATTAAGGATAATAATAACGACTGCTTTTACTTCATAGAATACAAATGTGTGCATTTGCCGAAGAAGAAAACAACAGTCATTCAACCAACGTTGACGTTTGCTGAGTTATAACCCTGGAAGACCCAATTGCAATTTATAGCAAAGCTGACCCACGGCATTATAAAACGCACACTGACCGAGAATTGACCGCAAAGGGCCGGTCAAGAATGGCCACAAAAATAACACCTCGGACTTTTATAGTTTATGTCTTAAAGGATTACGACAGTATACGCTTGAAGAACGTAAAGCCAGCAATAAAGTCAGGACCCACCACACTGTAAAGAATAATTATATGGAGTATTGGATCAGAATGCAAGTACGTGAGTATGTTGGTATTGTTATATTATAAGCGACACGCACAATTGTCACGATTTCTTGACTTGACTTGACTTGACTGGAGGTAAAAAAACAATTTCTGCTACATTCTATGTTTAAAATCTTCGCGATGAATGCATGCTAAATTACAGAAGTAGACGAACAAACTTCGGCTTCCATGATGTGGCTCTTTCCCAAAATCATTTGGCTATGACTGATTAATTTTATAAAAACCTTCCCACACTTCTATAGTTCCAAGTCCAGGTGTGTATTGTTTCTTTAAAACAACGAAGTTCGGGAACCCATCGAGCTCAATTTAAATGTCTCATTCACATTATGAGATGACTATTTTGCAGCATTAACTTATGTATTCATAATATTATATTGTTGTAGGTCTGATATTGGCGAAAAAAACCTAAAAGAGAAAATATTAAACAGACAAAAGAGTCAAAGTGACACAACTGAAACTATAAAACCGTCCCTGTCAAGAAACAAACAGGCCAGACTTTATTGGTAGAACATGTGTCAGCAAGAGCAAGAACTAGAGAAAGGGAAAAACCTTTATACGTGTACAAGATGCAGTTGTAGTTTGTGTAGCTGTGAAAGCTTTTGTTATTTCTGCTCGCATTCCTGTTACCGAGGTCTCGTCTGCCATGGGAACTTCTCCTTCGACAGATGTGTCCACACTGGCCAAAGAGACTCCCGTCCCCCACCCCCTCCACCTATCCCCCGCTCCCACTCGCCTCTAACCCTCTCCCTGCTTCCCTTCCTCCCTCCCCCCCCCCATCCTCTACCCCCCATTCTCACCTCACCTCCCAACTCCATTACAGATGATCAGGGACACCGGAACGTACCTGAGTTAAATGTCAAAACACACCGCGTAGTTGAGACGTTCGACTCTCTGCTGCCTTAGACTGATCTCAGCTACACAGTGTGATCTCAATCTTGAAAGGCCCTATATTGAAGACTGTTTACTTTTGGCGAAAACGGGTCTGCCCTAAAATTCGCCTTGTTATTGATTAAACAATGATTCAGTGGGCTTTCGCTGCTCAAGCCAACCACTAAAGTTTGGTTTTCCATTTGAGTTCTTATAGGAAGTGATTTCCCTTGCTTTTCACGGTATATTGATACCATAGCTGTGTGACCTTTGACCCTATTTTTGACTGAACCATTCGGAATTGACGAGTGCGTCTTTTGGTATCTAAGATAGGGAAGGGGTCTTTATAAGAATACAATAGTTTAAAGCTGTACAAATAATTAGTCTGAAATGTACAGATCTTGGGCTAAAAAATTTATTAGCATGAAATAAATCAATTATTTTTCGTTGGAGAAAGAGGTATTATTATTATATGCGCGTTGTTGTTGTTGTTGTCGTCATTGTTTTTAGTGCTGGTGATAGTGGCGTTGGTAGGAGAGGAACGGTGGAGGTTTTACAGGAGCGGGGTGGTGGAGGTTTTACAGGAGTGGGATGGTGGAGGTTTGACAGGAGTGGGATGGTGGAGGCATTCTAAAATAAATTTTAAGGGACTCCAAAAAACCATGTTAGTGGTGAAGCCGTTTCCGAGGCAACATGGAAGTTGCTGAATAGCATCACCACTCGAGATGAACATGAATAAATAAATAAATAAATAAATAAATAAATAAATAAATAAAAGATTCGTCGCTTGGCTTCTACTTATATTTCAATCAACGTCTTGTCCCAAAAACCATTTTTA
>CM072515.1:40840661-40860661 GCA_036898135.1 Oncomelania hupensis | reverse complement strand
ATATATATATATATATATATATATATATATATATATATATATATATATATATATATATATATATATATATATATATATATATATATATATATATTCCTGCATTCCTTTACATTGTATTAATTCCTATTATCTTCGTTGTCCTTCTCCTCCTCCTCCCCATCATCATCATCATCATCATCATCATCATCATCATCATCATCATCATCATCATCATCATCATCATCGTCATCATCATCATCGTCATCATCATCATCAGCAGCAGCAGCGGCGGCGGCGGCAGCAGCAGCATCGTGGTCGTCATTGTCGTCGTCTAGACTATATAACATAGCTTGGGAGGAACTAAAGAAGGAAGAGGTGGGGTGGAATACGAAGAGGAAAAAGTAGATGGAGTAGGGTAGGGGAAAGAAGACAATTCTACATAAAGGGAGGCTACTACATATAGAGTCGATTCACATCCGAAACCAGTTGTCTTTCCCTTCCTCTTCCATAAATACTGACCAATCGTGACTTTTTTTCTCCCCTAACTATACTTAGCACAAAGTCACAAGTCCCATCGCCCTCACGTCAAACAAGAGCAGGATTACCAAGACAACGGGAGACAAACACTGTCACGGTGTGCCGAGACCATTGCACCCAGCGACCTCTGGGTACAAAAGGGCAATTCTGCAAAAGGAAATGAAAACAGGTTATCTCCCTTTGTTGTACAGTTTTCGGTTTCATCCGCGCGAGTTAGCTCTGTGTGATATTAGTCATTCAGCGCAGTACGATGTAATGTTAAGCCTGGGCTAAGACTTTGCTCTGCAGTTTGTCCCCAGTGTATGTGAGAGAATGGCGGAGATGTAGGCTATGATGTTTCTAATGAAGTTACCTGTAGGATAGAACTAGGTTAATAGTCCCGTGGCATAGCATTATGTTTGAAGGACTGAAGGATTGTGTCTATAACAGGGATTTTGTCCTTTCCCAAGTGTAGGTTTTTGTAATTGCTACCTCGCTCCACCTTCGCTATGCGCCTTTCCTAAGGCGGGGTGTGATCTAAAGTTACAGTTTGATGGTTGGGGGAGGTTGAGGAAAGGATAGCAATTCAAACTGAACACCAGCTATAATTGAAACTATGGACCCATTGTCACGTGGGGTTTATGGGCTCTGCACAATGGAATTATGGACCCTCACGTTTATTCGGTGGGAACTGCTAGTACGTCACCCTATGAATTACTTTAATAAATTTATTTGTTTAGCTCGTTCTGTGTTAAGGTTGGGGTACAGAAATAGATAGAAAAATGGTAAAAGAATACTGTCACACTAGCTTTCACACGGCTATGAATCATATGTAGTCCAGCCACTTGATAACAGTTAAAATCACACATTTATTTCTTCTACTCTATACAAGATTCTCTAAGTACTAATCTAACTTAAAAAGTCTCAGTCACTGCTAATAGTTCGATCGCTGATAGTCTAGGCAGCTGTTATATCTTCCTCGGGCACTTTCTATAATATTTCATGTAGATTTGGACTACTGTGGTCCGTTTTACAGTTTCTGAAGAGTTGGACTACTGTGGTCCTGTTATGATCAGTTTAAGTGCACCTTGGCGTGTTCACTTAACTGCTAGATGGAGCGTGCGAAGTCCTTCTGTGAGGTAGCTTCTGGTCCACCTGGGTAGTTGTGTAGTTGGGTTCCCTTGCCACGCTGTGGGGTCTTGTAGGGGGTTTTGCAAGGTAGCTCTTTCCGGCTTGTGCGGCAGAGTCTCCTCAACCAACTAGTCGTTTCTGTGGAGTGGGGTGCACAGGATAGCTCGGGATAGCTCGGGATAGCTCGCCTGCTCGTCTGTAATATAAGAGACGAAATTCTGCACAACCCTGAATAATCGGTTTGTGCAGAGCGTCTCACTGACAGCCAAGTAGCCCTCAGTGATAGCTCCACATCTCTATACATAAGCGACGAACATTCTGCTACTTCCGGGTTCCACTGGAATCTCAACTCTAAATTCCTATACATACATAAATATCAATCGTGGCTAACTATACACATACAGAATTAATAATAATATAAACATTCAGTGGTACAGCCACTGGTCTGCAAACATACATATAAGTTAAACAACAGTGGTTCCGTACGGCATACAACATGGCGGCGCAACCGGTCGTGTTTCGCCTCGTGGTAGGCTCTTCCACGTGGTCCCGCAAATTCGGATTAACAATTCACATTTATGCATAGCAAATTCCACAAACATAATTTCAACAATAATACAAATATATCACGATGAAACAGAAGGGTGTTCATTTACCTGTTTGACAAGTTCAGGCCCGTGATGACTTGAGAGAATTCTAAGATTTCAAAGTCCTGCTTCCTGGTCTATGAGTGAAGAGCTTTCTCTAGCTGTGGAGATGTTGACTCTACCTCGTCTCACACACGACTGATTCAAACTGTCTTAGGCTCTGACACAGTCAAACTGCTCTACCCACTGAGCCTGCTCTGATTGGTTAAAACGGTCCGATTCAAAGCTCAAGTGCTGACTCACTGCGATGTGGGTCGGGCTCGCGGTGTGTGGTCTGCTGTGTAATCTTAATTGTTGCTGTGTTATATACTGACTCTCTAAGGGTACAATGACTACACATGCTAAATAGTAAATGTGCAGAGTTAAAGCTAGCCAGTTCGTGACAGGCTCCCTCAACTGAAAAAAGGCGATGACTACTGGATTCGACCTTTTTCTACTACAGAGCCTAGTTTAACACTGCACTATCCTAGGGTCCTATTTACAAACTAAGTAAGTTGCTCTACCTGAGCTGCAATGCTGTGCCAGGTAGCTATGGACACTAGTGACAGGGTATTACTGGGCGGGGACGAATTCTCGTGCTGTGGCCCTTAGTTGTGTTGGGTGGGCGACAGCTGCTGTGTCCTCCACGAGATGGCGACTGAGGTAGTCGGCTCCGTGGTTCTCTTTGCCGGGGATGTACTCGATGTGGAATGAGTATGCCTGAAGGGTGAGTGCCCATCGCATCAGGCGAGAGTTCAAAGACTTGGAGGCTGCCAGGAACGATAGTGGGTGATGGTCCACCTGAACTGTGAAGTGGGTCCCATACAGGTAGAGTTGGAATTTCTGTATGGCCCAGACTAGTCCAAGACATTCTTTCTCCGACGTGGCGTAGTGGGTCTCGGCGGGTCTCAATTTTCTGCTGGCGTAGGCGACAGGGAATAGCGTCTCTGCATTCTTGGGGTCGCGCTGTAGCAGTACTGCTCCGAGGCCTAAGTCGCTTGCGTCGGTGCGAAGAACGAATGGCTGAGTCAAATCGGGTAGGTGGAGTACTGGCGCCGATGTCATTCTGTCCTTGAGTGTTTGGAAGGCTGTCTCACATTCCGCTGTCCAAACTACTTTGTCCGGGGCGATTTTCCGGGTTCCATTTGTCAGTGGTACGGCGATGCGGTTGTAGTTGGGGATGAACTTCTGGTAGAAGCCGCAGAGTCCTAGAAACGACTGTACTTCCTTCTTGGTCTTGGGCCTAGGAGCGTCGAGTAGGCGTTTCACTGTCTTCTCTACCGGTCGCAGGCTTCCTTGACTGATGGTGTGTCCCAGAAATTCTAGCTCTGTGAATCCAATCTGACATTTGGTGGGTCTTGCCGTCAATCCCGTGTCTCTGAGGCGGGCGAGTAGTTGTCGTAGGAGCGTGACATGTTCCTCCCACGTAGGCGTAGCGATGAGGATGTCGTCCATAAACGAGTGTAGGTGCTCGCTGCTCAGGGGTGCCAGGAGTTTTCGCATCATGGCGCTGAAGATACTGGGTGCGTTGTGGAGTCCGAATGGAAGTACATTGAATTCGAAGTGTCCTTCCATAGTGCTAAAAGCTAGGTACTTTCGGACTTGTGGTTGTACTGGTATCTGGTAGTATCCTTTGCTGAGGTCGATGCGTGAGAAGTACTTTGCTCGCTGTAGCTTGGCAAATAGGTCTGTCTGGTCCGGGAGTGGCTCTGGCTGGAACTGCGTTACCGCATTCAGGAGTCTGAAGTCGATGCACAGTCGATGCTCTCCGTTGGGTTTTCGCAACAATACCGTGCCTGCGCTGTAGGGTGAAGTAGACTCTGAGATGATTCCGGCTGCCAGTAAGGTGTCTATCTCTTCCTTGATGGCTCGCTGCTGAGACAGTGGCATCGGGTAGAGCTTCTGGCGGACGGGTGTTGGGTCGGTCACCGTTAAGGTTACTTCGACGAGGTCTGTCCTCCCTGGTCGGTCTGTGAGCACAGTCTGATGTTGGCGAATGACCTGTCGTACTTGCTGTTGCTGTTTAGCGGCTAGGTCTCCGTTGAGTATCACGTCTTTGTAGGTTTCTTTGGAGTGCAGGGGATACTCTACTGCATTGGTCTCCATGCTTTCTCCTTCTTCCGCGATGGCGATGGCTAACAAGTTGTGCGTGCTGGGGGTCGCTGGTCGGTCCGTGTATTTCTTGAGGAGGTTGATGTGGTGGTATCGGGCTCTCCCGTTCACCTCTACTTGGTAGACTGTCTTGGATTTCTTGGCAGTCACCCGGTACGGTCCTCTCCAAGCGATGTCCAGCTTGTTGGTTCCACTTGGAAGTAAGAGTAGCACTTGATCGCCGACTTGCAGTTCTCTGTCCTTCGCGTGGCGGTTGTAGTACTTCGCCTGACGGGCTCTTGCCTTCTTCAGTGCTTCACCAGCTTTCTTCCACGTTGCTTTGAGGGTTTCCTGCAGGTCTGCGACGTACTTGGTGGCACCTCTTGGTGTGTCGTCTATCTTGGCTTCCGTCCAACTTCTGCGTAGGGCTTCTAGCGGTCCTGCTAGAGGTCTGCCGAATAGCAATGTTGACGGGGTGTAGCCTGTGGCTGCATGGGGCGTTTCTCTATATGCGAACAGTGCCGCATTCACGTAAGTGTCCCACGCTTCTGGATTGTCGTCGGCGACTTTCCTGAGTATGGTGAGAAGGGTTCCATTCAGTCTTTCTACTTGTCCGTTGCTGGCTGGGTGGTATGGTGGTGTGCGAATGTGATGAACTTGTATCAACTCGAACACGTCTTGCATCAGGCGGCCGGTGAACTGAGATCCGTTGTCCGTTCTAATGCTGTCCGGGAATCCGACTCTGGTAAAGATGGCGATGAGTGCATCTGCAATCTTCTTGGTGTCGATCGCTGGCAATGGGACTGCTTCGCACCACATCGTACATGCGTCGACGAGTGTGAGTAGAAATCTGTTCCTCTTCTTGGTCATGGGCAGTGGTCCTACTATGTCTACTGAGACTTGCTGGAATGGCACGCCGACTACTACTGATGGTCCTAAGGTAACTGGTACGGTGTGATGTCGCGGGGAATATCGTTGACATTGGTGGCAAGATTTCACGTAGCGCTTGACATCCTCCGTGATTCCTGGCCAATAGTAGTGTGCGCTGATTCTCTGCACTGTGGCTCCAATTCCCATGTGTCCGCTGAGTGGCATGCTGTGGCCTAATTCTAGTACTTGGGCTCGAAGGGTGGCTGGCAGTACTAGTTGGGTGTGATCTCCATCTCCTTGTCGATGTAGAACTCCCTCTTCCATGTAGAAGTCTCCCTTGTGCGGGGGTGTGTGCGCCTTGGGTAGCTTCTGGAAGCACTTCGCTATCGAGGTGTCTTCTTTCTGTGCTGTTTTGATCTCTTCGAGTCCTGGATTCGGAGCGAACTCGGGCTGGGGTGGTTGGGTTTTAGCTTGGGCCCTGGTTTGCACTGCAGCTATCTCTACAGTTTTAGGGGGCGTGCCTAAGAACACATACCTACAACCTAGCACTAGATCATACAGGGGTTTCTGTAAAACAGCTGCTTGGATTCGTCCTGTGACGTACCTACTCTCTACTTCGATCCATGCTATTGGGCAAGTAGTCGTCGGTTTCGTCAAGTCTGCTCCTTGTAGTTCGACTGTCTTGTCTGTCAAGTCCGCGCGCGATACAAGAGATTCGCTAACTATCGCGTCGTATGATAGACCTGTGTCATACAGACAGTTCGCTTCTTTACCGTTGACCTTGACCGTGTCTGTCACCGATGGGTGATCTCCGATTGTGTGTGGCTTGTTACCGCTACTTTGAGTTAGAACTCTGTGCGCTGGCCGGCTTTCGCGCTCCTCCCTACGTTGTGCGGCCAACTTGAAACATTCTGCGGTGGAGTGGTTGTTTCTGTTGCAGAACGAACAATACCGTCTCTGTTCCGCGGGACCTCTTTTCCCGAATTCCGCGTTGGGTCCTTTATTTTGCCCAGGTCTGGGGTTATTCGGCTTATTCGCGGTGCGCTCTTCCCGGTTAGGGCTTCGTTTCTGTGCCTCTTTCCCGTTAGGCTTTAGGTCTCGCCTGAAGCTCTTGGCTTCTCCGTGTGCGGCCACGTACCTATCTGCGACCTTGACCAGATCCTCCAGTCTTTCCGCGCCCTGCTCTACTGAGAATGTTCTCAGCTCGGGGGTCATGGTTTCCCGTAGCTGTTCCCATACTAACAGTTCTGTCAGTCCATCATACGTCTTAGCCGTGGCTGACTGGCTAATCCACTTATCCAGCATTGTGGACAACCGATCCGCGAACTGCGCATAGCTCTCTCCTTTCACTCTCCGATTGGTGCGGAACTTTTGCCGGTAGCATTCTCCTGTCAGTTCGAATCCCGTTAGGAGTGCCTCTTTTACTTTGTGATAGTCAGTCACTCTGTCAGTCGGTAGCTTACTGTAGATGTCATAAGCCTTTCCTCTAAGCCCTTGACTAAGCTTAAAAGACCAATGAGTGGGATCTAGTTTGTACTCTGTTGCTAGACGCTCAAACCTAGTCAGATAGAGATCTAGCCCTTCTTCTCTCTCATTGAATGTTCCCAGTGGAAATGACATTCCTTGTACAGGGTTGGATGCTACCTCTAGCTGATCTGAGTGGGAAGGGGTTGAGGAAGAACTTGAAGCTCCTGATCCTAATCTTCTTAGCTCTAACTCATGCTGTCTGTCTTTTTCCTTTTCTGCCCTCTCATACTCCCCTTTCCTAACTTCTGCTTCTCTCTCTGCTGCTAATGCTGCCTTCTTCTGTTCCACTTCTAATTCTAGTTTCTTCTGCTCTGCTTCTAATTTCTTCTGCTCTGCTTCTAATTCTAATTTCTTCGCCTCTCTTGCTGCTTCTAACTCTGCTTTCTTTTGCTCTGCTTCTAATGCTAATTTCTTTTGCTCTGCTTCTAGTTCTGCTTTTTTCTGTTCTCTCTCTGCGGCTCTCTCTGCCGCTTCGAGTTTCTTCGCCTCTCTCTCTGCTGCTCTCTCTGCCTTAGCCTCCTGTTTCTCTACCTCTGCATTGATATACGCAATTAGGTCTCCCCCTGCTAAGTGTAAAGCTTCTCCTAGTTCCTTGAAACGCAATCTCAAGGCCACTGGGTCCGACATTGCCAAACGTGTCTATGAACAACCTCTGAATCACGTGGAATACCAAAACACTAGCAATATTGCAATTCAATAAAAACAATGCAAAGACCATAAAATTCGCAATCGATAATAGAATAAAACAAGAGTCAAATGGCATACAACAGTTACTTAAGCAAAACCTGCAAAAGAACAATGCAACATACAGACACAAAAAGAATTGAAGCAAAAAAGTTTTTAAGTAAAGAATAGTGCACCACAACTGATCAGTGTTATACCCTTACACTATTCTAAGTTATTCTACTACTCCTACTGTTATCTAATTTTATTGTACTTAGGTCCGGTTATACCCAATTCCTATTATACACAGATCCTGGCAGGCTCGCCAATTAAAGTGTCACGTGGGGTTTATGGGCTCTGCACAATGGAATTATGGACCCTCACGTTTATTCGGTGGGAACTGCTAGTACGTCACCCTATGAATTACTTTAATAAATTTATTTGTTTAGCTCGTTCTGTGTTAAGGTTGGGGTACAGAAATAGATAGAAAAATGGTAAAAGAATACTGTCACACTAGCTTTCACACGGCTATGAATCATATGTAGTCCAGCCACTTGATAACAGTTAAAATCACACATTTATTTCTTCTACTCTATACAAGATTCTCTAAGTACTAATCTAACTTAAAAAGTCTCAGTCACTGCTAATAGTTCGATCGCTGATAGTCTAGGCAGCTGTTATATCTTCCTCGGGCACTTTCTATAATATTTCATGTAGATTTGGACTACTGTGGTCCGTTTTACAGTTTCTGAAGAGTTGGACTACTGTGGTCCTGTTATGATCAGTTTAAGTGCACCTTGGCGTGTTCACTTAACTGCTAGATGGAGCGTGCGAAGTCCTTCTGTGAGGTAGCTTCTGGTCCACCTGGGTAGTTGTGTAGTTGGGTTCCCTTGCCACGCTGTGGGGTCTTGTAGGGGGTTTTGCAAGGTAGCTCTTTCCGGCTTGTGCGGCAGAGTCTCCTCAACCAACTAGTCGTTTCTGTGGAGTGGGGTGCACAGGATAGCTCGGGATAGCTCGGGATAGCTCGCCTGCTCGTCTGTAATATAAGAGACGAAATTCTGCACAACCCTGAATAATCGGTTTGTGCAGAGCGTCTCACTGACAGCCAAGTAGCCCTCAGTGATAGCTCCACATCTCTATACATAAGCGACGAACATTCTGCTACTTCCGGGTTCCACTGGAATCTCAACTCTAAATTCCTATACATACATAAATATCAATCGTGGCTAACTATACACATACAGAATTAATAATAATATAAACATTCAGTGGTACAGCCACTGGTCTGCAAACATACATATAAGTTAAACAACAGTGGTTCCGTACGGCATACAACATGGCGGCGCAACCGGTCGTGTTTCGCCTCGTGGTAGGCTCTTCCACGTGGTCCCGCAAATTCGGATTAACAATTCACATTTATGCATAGCAAATTCCACAAACATAATTTCAACAATAATACAAATATATCACGATGAAACAGAAGGGTGTTCATTTACCTGTTTGACAAGTTCAGGCCCGTGATGACTTGAGAGAATTCTAAGATTTCAAAGTCCTGCTTCCTGGTCTATGAGTGAAGAGCTTTCTCTAGCTGTGGAGATGTTGACTCTACCTCGTCTCACACACGACTGATTCAAACTGTCTTAGGCTCTGACACAGTCAAACTGCTCTACCCACTGAGCCTGCTCTGATTGGTTAAAACGGTCCGATTCAAAGCTCAAGTGCTGACTCACTGCGATGTGGGTCGGGCTCGCGGTGTGTGGTCTGCTGTGTAATCTTAATTGTTGCTGTGTTATATACTGACTCTCTAAGGGTACAATGACTACACATGCTAAATAGTAAATGTGCAGAGTTAAAGCTAGCCAGTTCGTGACACCCATGAGAACAGCAGATATGCATTAAAAACAAAAGATGCATGCTTATCCGGATCAATCTTTTGAAGAAAAAAAAATTCATGCTTAACCGGATCATTCTACATCTTTGAAAGCCATCTATAATATTGACCATCGACCCACCCTTAAAAAACCGTTAAATCACTTCTTCTTGTTTCAATAATAACTTGTTAATTGGAGATAATGGCCATGGTCGGCATCCATAAAAATGACAGAAGCTGTGCAGTCTGCTCCACGCAATAAGTTACATTAATTATTCTTATATAGCGCACTTACCCTTGGAAAAAGCTGCTCAAAGCGCAGGCCGAAGTCAGATCTAGGTTAAGCACTCCCCCATTCCTCCTTCCCAGCAACCACCACCACCCATTCTCCTCCTACCCCCACCCCTCATCGTTCCACCCGCCGTATCCACCTAAAGGCCAGTTTACGGTAGATGTAATCTGCATAGAATATCGCAGAACAGGAAAAGAGACGACAAACACCTCTACACTATTCGGAAGCGAAAGAACACAAACCAAAATAGAAATCCGGGAGAAATGCTTGAACAATCTGTCAAATCATAACAGTATAATGGAGAAAATCGTCCTACTTAGTAACTTGCGATTTGTTGAAGTTGGAATCAGAGAAGGAAGGAATGAGTGAAGAAAGGAAGGAAGTAAGGACGGCAGACAGGAAGGAACAATGTAGGGATTGTAGGTGTGGGGGTTGGAGGACTTAGTGACGGAAAAGATAAAACAAAAAGGAGGGAGGGGTTGGGGGTGAGGGGAAGAATGTGGGAGGAGAGCGAGGAGGGCGAGCAGGAGGGGGGGGAAGGTTATGAGACCGTCACAATAGGCTATTTAGACCCTGCACTACGGCTTCATGCCTTCAATAGTTCAGCCTGCTGTAGCCTGTGTAAATTAAAGTCGCTGCCTAGCAGACGACACAAGTCACAGGGGCGTCGCACGGTCCAAAATATTGGGGGGGCAACCCTGTCGACGGGGAGGTGGGGGAGGGGGGGCTGACAAGCGGGACGCACCCTGTAATATATCCTCGTACCTTCATCCAACTGAAAGACTGAGAGTAAAAACATTTAATTATTTATGTTCTTCTTTACTGAAAATACAAGATTCATTTCCAGAAACTACAAATACATGATTAGCGATATGTGATAATGATTAAAACCAGGAAACACGAACATTAATTACCTGCCGCAAGATCATCTAGGTTGAAATCGTGTCTTCTCTATAAATCACAAGTCGTTTTGCATATTGCATACATATAATGACCAAACACTTCCACTACCAGTTTCAGAAAATCAGTCAATTGATCAATTTGTTTTACTAGGGCGTATATTACTCGCAGTTTCTCTAAAGCAAAATACTGTCTGTCTGAGTGCCTTTTGTCTTGGTGATCACAGATGATCTTACTAGTAGTCCATGAACAAAATCTCAGCTAGTTCAGTCCACAAACATCGGAGATGTATTCGCGGACACATAAACAAACAAAACAAACAAACAAACAAACAAACAAACAAACCAAGTGAAACCTATAATGGGGGGGTGGGGGTGGTGGTGTAATAATCAAAGCAGTCAAGCCCACGTTATCTGTCCCCAGAAAAGCGAACGGGTCCTTTTTTTCCCCTTTTGCGATCAAAGCACGTGCACGTGTAGGCCTATCAACAAACTAAATCTAAATTAAAAAATATCGCGCACCTCAACTATTTATTGACACTTGCACATTCACCCTTGCCTTACTAATTTTACAGACTAAAGTAAATAATTGATATCAACAAACCTGGAAAACAGACGATTCCATTGTTTTGTTAATTTTGCTCTTTGCGTGATGAAATGACACTTCTTTCAAACAGCGAAAGCCAGCTCTGCTGCCCGGTGATTGCATTAGCACCACGAAATATTTTGTTGTGAAACACAGGCACATGCTAATAGATTATTGTAATATTATTTCGTACGTTAGCCCTTTACACTACGGTTTAAAAATATGGTGATTTTTTTAAATTATTGATTCTTCCTGCCTTCCTCTATCGTTTGAAATCTTCTTCTTCTTCTTCTTTTCTTCTTTCTCTCTCTCTCTTTCTTTTTTTTTTTTGCCAAATTATTGGGGGGGCAGGTGCCCCCCCTGCCCCCCCGTGTGCGACGCCCCTGAGTCAGGACTGTGCTAAGCATGTGTAAGCTACCTCTTCGTTAGGTTAGGCAGTGACCTCATCCGGCTGACGCATAGCCACCACCACCACCCCCCCCCCACCCCCCCAGGAGGCGCTTAGGTCTCACGAGACTTTCGCGGGCTTTAGTTTGACCAAAACGTTTAGGCAGTCATTCTCTGTCTAAATCTCAACCGAGAAGGACGCACCCGTTGAAAAATCTCTCTCAGAAAGACTAAGCAGGTGACGGGTGAAATTCAATTTATCGCAGTATAGCCACCGCCTGACATTGTCAGAAAGGTACATGATCAATCTTTTGTTTCATCGCGATTTATTGATAATATTGTTGGATTATGTTTGTGAAGTCTTGCCATGTTTTATCATTGTGAATGTTTGTAAAACTTAGCGTGACCACGTGGCTGATCCGCGACCGTTTTAGAAACCACGAGGTAGCCCATACTGACCAACTGTGGTTTCTCCTATGTGTATTATTGCAGACCCGTGGCTATACCGGAGAATGTGTATAATGTTAATTACTTCTCCATGTGTTTAGTTTAGCCATGATGTATGTATTGGTATAGGAATTATGTTGGAGATTCCAGTGGACCACGGACTTAAAAGAATGACCGTCCCTTGTTTGTATAAGTGGAGCGATCACTGAGGGCTGTTTCTGCCATCAGTGAGACGCTCTGCACACCCTTAGTATACAAGGCGTTGCAGAAACTCGTCTTATGTTTTGCAGACGAGCAGGCTTGTTGGTCCGATGCAGGAAATAGACCACTATGAGTCAACCCTGACATTCGGCCTGCAGGGGAACATCGAGCACTGAGCTCCGATCGCCCAATAGTCAACACCAAAGGAGGAGACACCATCACCACACCTCAAAGAATCAGCTAAGTGCAAGAAGAAACGCACTAACACTGATCTAGAAGGACTGTGCGATAGTCCACTCTCCTGAAAACAAACATTAGGCCATCCAGAACAAATAGCCCAATGATGAGACAGTAGCAAATATCAAGAACAGTAGCAGCATAGACCCATCAAGGAACGAACTATTCGAAGGGAATTCGGACATTTAAGTTAATAGAGTGTTTAAAGAATTATGTATAGAGTAGAGGAAATAAATGTGTGATATTTACTGTTAACAAGTGGCTGGACTATCTATGTTTCATAGTCATGCGAGAGCTAGTGTGTCAGTGAAGCTTTTACCATTTTCTCCCTATCTCTATAACCCTATCCGCACACAGACCGGGCTAAACATATAAATATATTTAGATTAGTCACAGGGTGATTACACTAGCCGATTCCCGCAGACAAAGACGAGTGGGTAATAGCATTCCATTGTGCAGAGCCCAGTAACAATAGACCCACCGTCACAGAGACAATTGACGAATTGACGAAGAGCCTGGAAAACGGAAATACAAACAAGCAACTGACTTCTTGATCACAGCCACAGCATAAGCGTAATCAGAAAAGTTCATCCAACACAGAATTAATTTCGTGCAAATGTTCTAGACTTGGTTGAAAAGCCTACAATGGAAAGTTATGAAGACCACACACACACACACCCATACCCACACACACACACACCACACAGACACACGGTCAAAAATCCCCCTTGCCTCAAATAAAGTCAATCTCTTTCACATTTTCTGTCTCAGAGGTCAACAGTCACGAAGTCTCCTCTCTGAAAATCCTTATCGGGAAGAGAGGGGACTATAAACTGATACACATACACATTTCTGTCTCAGCCCTCAACTCAGGAACCAGAAAAATTGACAAACAGCTCAGCATTCGAGAGCTCGATCTTCTCTGACTCTATAGTTTGGTCCTTCGCGTTTCAACTTCCAGTAAGTAAAACTATCATAGTCTGTCTAGGCCTACAACAGCATGAACAGATGTTACTTGGTTACATTTGACACAGAAATGTAGTTTATAACTATGACTAAGATAGTTGAAGGTGAACTTATTAATTGAAACTTCGCTCGCGCAGATAAAAACCAGCAGCAGGTTTTGTGGTTCTAGATCTTTATAGGTCTCTCCAACCTTTTTGTTTCAACAACTTCGAACAGCGTTGCAGAGACGCGACCAAGCCGACTCCCTTAAACCAGCTAGGTTTCGTAAATTTTAGCTAAGCAGTACGCATGCATCAACTCCTGCCTGTCTGATTCTCAGCGCGTGTGTGTGTGTGTGTGTGTGTGTGGGAAGTCTACTCTACATAAAATCCATCAAACGCTGTGACAAGGTGAGAAGTCTCCAGTGCACCCGCACAAAAAGCCCGCGTCGGTCGCTCTGACAACTTACAGCCGTATTATGTTTCCTTTCCGCACCATTTGCAATCTCGCCATTCGCTGCGATCCTGCGGTGTCATCCTGACAAGCCTTGCTTGTTACTGACAGTGCGCTGCTCTATAACGATAGCATGTTAATGTGGACTCTTTTAATTAATTTATTTTGAACATTTTATCCATTTACTCCAGTTCCATCTCTGTAGGCGAAATAACTTAGACTGGTCACGTGTTTCTACGCCAATTTTGGTGTACACATGTCCCTCTTTAATTTACGTGAAAATAGGCAGTAATGGTTTATAGTTAAAACGTTACGTTCCTTCCCTATTCTTCTGCCAGCGGGTTGTTCTTCGGCAATCAGAAGCTCATTCTTATGACTCCAGCCAAGAATTTCTTCAAATCCAAATCCTTTATATTGAAACAATGCCAGGGTGTTGAACCGAAGAGATGACACCATACAAAAGGAGGCCATAATCAAGATATATAATAACAGAATATATCAGCTATGACGGAATCCAGCAATTGAAGACACTGGGAACCGAAGAGAGCAGATCGATCTAAGTTCTATTAAACCTACACACGTTACTTGTGCTCTGGAAGTATGGCTCTATCAGGTACATAATTATTAATTCCTTACTGCATGCAGTCTCATCTCCCAGCAAAGCGAGAGGAGACGCATTTCCTTCTTGCGCGCTAGCAGGCAGTGGTGATTCTGTCTGCAAGATAGGACTAGTCAGAGAGTGACAGTGTTCTGAATGTCTTTCATCGTCAACGTGGCGGCCCTGAGGACGCAAGGGAGGCAATCCAAGTGTACCGCTAAAGGGAGGCAATGTCTGTTATCACGAGCGATTTATCGGAGCTTTTGATGTAGATATTGGCGTGCTAGGGACTGCGACTGTAGGGGCGTGAAAGTTCCAGGCTTACGTGTGTTAGTCGAGATGGAGGCATCATCATGCAGAACGCGGTACACGGATTTCTACACCTTTAAAAGTCGTCGTCATCATCATCATCATCATCATCATCATCATCATCATCATCATCATCATCATCATCATCATCATCATCATCATCATCATCACAATCATCAACATCATCAACTACAACATAAGCAACAACAACAATACTGATGATATAGATACATTTTGAAACGACAAGGAAAGAATCAGTCTAAAATAGTGATACCACCAAAAACAATAACAGCAACAACAACAACAGCAACAACAACAACAACAACATCGCTGCAGTTGATTTTATCTACATTTTGAAACGACAAGAAAAAATCTAGTTTACCCTAGGGTCATACATATTCGCCAAATGGTTCAGATAATTGACTTACAGAGCTAATTGTATATATATTTTTTAACGAAAAGATGAGTGCCGTTTCTGGATTTATTATGTATAATATTGTTTTATTTTGTAGGGAGAAAATGGGATCCGTTTCTGGATTAATTACGTATATTTGCATTTACTATTATTTTCAATACATTTTTTTTCTTAAGTCTACAAAAAAGTTGCTAGTATCAATTTCGTTTACATTCATTTTCAATCGGCGAATCTCACTTTTTTCAGGTTGTCGCGATGCGACCGCAGGCACCTGGTAAGAATTGTGGTAAAAATAATTATAGGCCTATAATACGGAATATATTCGCTACCCAGGAGAACGAGCCATCAATGTCGGGGTCTGGCAATTAACACATTTGGTAATAAAATTAATGTGTGAGAAAAACGAGCAAACAAACAAAACCAAGTTCGCCGCCTTGGAGAATGGTCACCTTTACCAAACCTTCTCTTCTTCTTCTTCTTCTTCTTCTTCTTCTTCTTCTTCTTCTTCTTCTTCTTCTTCTTCTGCTGTTTGTACTCATCGGCCTCACTAACGTTTTTTTTAAGTCCAAGACACCTCATCTCAGGAAAGAAGGCAATGCCTTTCCGTTGTGCAGGTGTATAAAATGGACGTATAGTACCGTTAATCGTTAATCTGTCTCTAAAGATTGTAGTATAAGACTTAGCTTGATCCTGTGTGGTGATGGTGGTGGTGGTGGTGGTGCTCTCTGCGAGTCTTGCAGAGATGCCTAATTGATGCAGTCCAGAGGACGGACACGTCCAGCTCTAGGGCTCCCCAGGTGGTGGTCTCTGAGTGTGATTTTCCCAATTATAACTGCAAGTGATACGCCATCGCGGAGCCCTTTGCAGTGCTTTAGTAGCCACACTGCACATCAAAGAAACTCAATCGTCGTCCAGTCGGCGCTCTCTACACTTTACGATACGAGGAGTCGAAAAAAATTCAAGGATATCATCATCATCATCATCATCATCATCATCATCATCATCATCATCATCATCATCATCATCATCATCATCATCATCATCATCAATTTATTTATTTATTCAATCATTTAATTCATTCGTTTACTTTTGCGGCGAAGATGCATAATAAAACAATCAAAGATTCAAAATGTCATACAAATCAAATCATGACATTAGAAACCTTTTAACAATCACGTAAAATGCTCATAATACAAAATAATACCATTAAAAAATCAGAGCAAATATGAAAAAAAAATGATCATGCTATTATGAGTCTGGACGACGCTGTCGATTTGCGGTGCTAGAAAATAACACGGCTGACAATATAATGTATGAACTAGAGAGCACGCGTCTTCGTTTAAGGAAGGGGAGAGAAAGCGAGGCTGTGTTCCGGACTGGGGAGATAACTATGAGCGTGATCTTCAGCGTCTGACCGCATTGGGGCATTTTGGTACGCTCTCTCGTCAACACTGTTGAAATGAGGAAGGTGCGTTTGAGGGTATACATGCCGAATTGCCGATGAACGCCATTCTAATCTATGCGCGTATCATCGCTTTTCACCTTCTTCGTTGATCATCGGCATTTCAACATGACAAATGTCTACCTGTATCCAAACAGATAGGTGCTCCATTTATTTTCTTCAAGGCTCTTCTATTAAGATGAAGACACCGTTCGCCGTTGTTCGTTGTTAATCTCACTCCATATCCACTGAAAAGCGCCCAAGGCCAAATCGTTTATGCTTTCTATTAAACTGTTTCTTACTAATATTAGTTTAAAGTTTTATTGACGATTACATCAGGAAGCAGAACACGCGCCTCCGTTTAATTTGGACCCACTTTGACCTCGTCTACTAAACAGATCCTTTTAACATTCACAGTGAGTGTTGCCTCACAAAAATAAGCTTACAACAAAGTAACAAAGCTTGCCAATTTGGGCCTTGTAAGGAATGGAATGGAAAGCGAAGCTGCCTGCATCATAAAGTTAACAGGTGTGTAGCGTGATCGCACTTGATGTCACGCGTGCGTTCGGCACGTGCGAAGCGCTTCTTTACTGCATTTGCTGAGCTCTTACTGACGCAGATAATAGTCAGTCTACCAATACGTTGAGTGAACAACCAGAGGATATGGATATAATGATAGCGCTATTAGTTTACCGTTAGGGGGCGAGAGAGTGAGCGACGTGAAGATGCTGACAATTCATTTTGTGTTTCCCCGTGGAGGTGCGAAGGTTTCAGTATAAATAGTATCCCCACTTTCTAGAAATTTAGTGCTTTAAATTCCCAATGTCGCTGTCTTTCTCATTTGTCCTTCCTCATTCCCACTCTGTTCTATCAATCTACTATACTATCTTCTTCTTTACTAGACCAGTCACTTACCATTTTTCTTGAAAACTCTTCCGGGACAAAACTCCTCATTTGTGTGTAATCAGCTTGGAAATATTGGACGCTTTCTGCCAAATGGTCACTGGGTCTTCGTATGATGTTATTATTTGGCAATGTAGGTATTTTATATGTATGTGTTTTTTTGTTGATATTTTATAATGATGTTTATATTCTATTTTCTTTTTGTAAACAAGGGTTCGATAAATTAGAGTATAGCCTCAGCGCCCCCTGCGTGGGATGTCTTTATTGTAAAGTGACCAGCTGATGGAGTGCCTTCAGTGTTACCACTAGGGTTGTTTCGGCAGATTTTTTATGCGGATCAGGGGCGAGTCCTATTTCAGCGAAGTTGTGGTCTTCATTTTATGGTCGTGATTCGGCTATACTGGTCCTGATTTGGTTCGAAAGAGTCCGCTGGACCTAAAGCAATAATCATGTCATGTCATTCATTTTGTGAAAATATACAAGTTTATGTTGCTATAGTGTCGATCAAATTAATGATTTAGAACAAAATATCAACTAGTGAATATATAATGAAACGATTTTTTTTTGTCAAGCGGAAACATGATTATGGTTTTGACTTAATTCTTTCTAGTTAATTCCAGCTCATTTAACACCCATCTCATATGAACCTGTAATAAAACTCCATCTTTTAAAGTCATCTTCAGGAGAGAGGGGTTAATACTTGGATGGGTAACCATGCTTGGAATGCCACCACCAAACGACAAAGAAAAAAGAAACATGCGCACCAAAACATCCCAGTCTATCTAGCTGTGAAGGGTACCTGGATATTTTTAGAGCCGGGAATGTAAAGCAGCGAGAGAGCGGAGATTGGTACTGCTTCTCATTAAGCTGGCCTAGAGAAAAAGAAAGTCCCATACGCTTCCCCCCCTCCCCCCCCCAACGACCGAAACGTTTTGGGGACACCTGTACCTTTACATTGAGTGAAAACTGCAACGAATCATGATAACCTTATCAGCAACGATTTGAAAGAATAATAACACGTAATAGTCACGTAAAACGGAAATAAGACCTTAAAATCACAAAGACATTTGATATAAAACCTTCACATTGTCATAGGTTTAAACCGCCCCACTTTAAATGACGGTCCACCCCCACAGGCGCCAGTAAAACACCTTGTCGTGAGTAAACAGAGTCAATGTCCCATAACAATGTGGTAATAAGATCTCCAGTCAAACTCATAGACACACCATAGACGTCTCTTACAATGCTTTAAATAGTTAGGGTTTGACTTATGGTCCATACTCCAGTGACACCAGATATACCTTGTCATATTTAAAACAGCCCTGGTCTAACTTACGGGTCCACCCTTATAGTACGGTACACAATACGGGTACGACGTGGAGAAAAACGGGGTATCAGGTTTCGCCGCCAGATGCCCTTCAAAGCAGTGTCCCATCGCCTGGAACTCGTTGCCTTCTGCCGCTCACCCGCAGCGCGCATGCCCACGCATCCTTCACGCTGATTGGACAGGTAAGGTGCGAGGCAGCCGAGAATGTTCCGGTCACGCTCTCGTAGCTTTCCCCAATCGTAGCTCATAGTTTCGGTTTGCCTGAAAGTGAGAGTGAGAGCTGTATCCCGTTTCAGTATTATTTTACCCCTGGGATAGTAATGGTCGAACTTACATTGAATTTAATTTTATGACTGGTGAATTAGAGTCAATAGCGGTATATCATAACCGGTGATCACCTTAATATTTCTAGACAGCTACCGGTTCGGTTGATCAATATATCGGTTATATAGATTAACTTTGTAATCATAAAGACTTAGGTGTGGTAAACCTTTGTTGATGTTGTAGTTATTGCTGCTGCTGCTGTTTTTGTTGTAGTAGTACTTATTAAGGCGCGTCCCACCGCCGTAGCTCAATTGGTAGAGCGTTCGCCTGGCACACCGATGACCCAGGTTCGAATCCCGTGGTGGGCTGAATAAAAAGTGGCCATTTTCACTGTCCATTTTAGCAGTACGATTGCTCTAGTGGTTCAGTGTTGATTTAGGTCCGTACTTCTTGTTCCCGTCTGCCATATCGCCAATGGTGGGTGTAGACGTTAAACCTCAATGTTCTTGTTAAGGCGATAGACTTTCTTCAATACTGCAGGCATGAACGAAGGAGGAGGACAGTAAACTGCTTAGAAAAAAAACTTTAAACAATACTTTAGAATGTAGATTTGATTTAAACACCTACCTTTGTAAGAAAAAAATAATCACAGCCACAATTAAGAAATATGTTCGAACTCGAGCTCGCCTCAGGAGCCGAAAGGTTCACAGCGTACCACAGGACCAAAACTAACTCTGTCGTCTGTCGTTGGTGCCGAATGATCTGAAGACTTCTTGTCACGGTCTAATGATGTTGGTCACGGTCTGTGGATCGGGCATGACTGTGCAAGTTTGTCACCATAATTTACAGGCAGAGAAAGAGAGAGAGAGAGAGAGAGAGAGAGAGAGAGAGAGAGAGGAGAGAGAGAGAGAGAGAGAGAGAGAGAGAGAAATAGAGAAAAAGAGAGAGATAGAGAGAGGATGGTGTCACTGGGTCGCACGAGAACTCGGCAAATACCTTCATGGTCAAACAATGAAGATGACT
>CM072515.1:40808272-40840161 GCA_036898135.1 Oncomelania hupensis | reverse complement strand
AGCTGGTACAGGTATCTTTATGTTCTCTCTACATACCAAGTTTCAAAGTAATTCGTTCATTAATTTTCAGAGAAAAGCGCTCACAAACAGACGGACGGACGGACAGAGTCAAGAATAATAGTTGCCCGGCTTCGCTCGTGGAACTAACAAAGTAACCACATTTTCAGCTAAAACATGTACACCTTTCCATTTAAGGAATACCGACATTATACAAGTTTTCATCATCATCATCATCATCATCATCATCATCATCATCATCATCATCATCATCATTATCGTCGTCGTCGTCACCTTCATCATCATCAGCAGCAGCACCACCACCACCATCATCAATCATCATCATCACCATCATCATAGAGCTGTAAACAGTAAAATTACGACAGATGCGCCAACAGCTAGAAAACGTGCGATTGTTCACGCTTTAGATTTTGTTTTTAACCCGACACACTACCCGCAACTGTTCCTTACCCGTAGGCTACCGGACACTTCTCTGTCCAAAACTGATGATAATTATGGCTCATTTGGGGCATCTGGGACTGCACGCAATCAGCACTCTCCGATCAAGCACATCTCAGTATTCGTCGACATGTGACGCGATCGCTAGCACCGAAGTCACTCCCGCCTCCCTTCTCATTCCTGTCTGTCTGTCTGTCTGTCTGTCTCCCTCTCTCTCTCTCTAACGCTCCACACTCCCCATCTATTTTTACTCCTTTTATCCTTCTTTCTCCTTCTCTACTTGATTTCTCTCCTTCTCTCACCCCCCCCCCCTCTCTCTCTCTCTCTCTCTCTCTCCTCTCTCTCTCTCTCTCTCTCTCTCTCTCTCTCAATTCTATCTTCCCCACCTATCTCTACACCCTTTCCTCCCTCCCTCTCTCCCATCTCTCTCATCCTATTGATGAGGTCTAGCTGTCATTGTGTGTGACTACAGCAGCATCATGCACCCACGGACAGGCGTCATGTTGCGTCAGCGTTTTCTGCGGTGTTCGTTTTGTTTTCCGAGCAAACATGGCGGCCGTATGAGGGTAGCAGATCTGCTTTACACTAAATGAAGATTATCATTAGCGAAAGTGGTACTCGGTGTTTGAATATCCCCAGCTCCCATCATACCCTGCCGCGTAATGACAAAGTGAAGCAAGTCCATTTAATTCAGCCCCCCCCCCCAAAAGGGATATTGTACATATACATTCTCATACAGGACTCCCGAAAACGCATTTCAACTGTGAATTTTGATGTCAGTTGCTACTCGTTTTAGATTGCGAGACTCGGTCAAATAAGTAATGGAAACACTGACAAGAAAGCCACCAAGACACACACAAACAAATCGATTAATTTTTTCAAAGCTGACGTCGCTGCCATTGCTGTATTTTGTCAACATATGGGCAGATCTGTGTACGAATGTTATCGTTGTTAGCTTAAAAGGGGAGTAGTTATCAGGCAATAGGTTTCACATTCAGAGGAACCGGTTTGCGATAAAGACACGAACCACAAAATCAGATTTAAAAAAAACGTGTTACAGGCACGGACGGTTTTAAATTAAAATTTCCTCAGGTCTTTTCAAAATATTTATATACCATGATGGGTTTCGGTACCACTTCTTATGCTTGCTTTAAATTTAGGCACCAATCCCTCAAACGCAAGATAGATCAATTTAAGTTGAATGTGAGGAAAGAAACACAACATACACCTCACCTCCTATACCTCTCTCTTTCTCTCTCTCTCTCTCCCTCCTTCTAACTCCTCTTGTCTTAGTTTTTAGGAAATTAAAGAAGCCAAACTAATGTCATTCTGGTAATACAATATGGAATCTCTTGCTTTTCATTTCTGAAAATAGTTGTACAGAGGAAACGCGAGGGAAGAAGAAGAAGAAGAAGAAGAAGAAGAAGAAGAAGAAGAAGAAGAAGAAGAAGAAGAAGAACAACAACAACAACAACAACAACAACAACAACAACAACAACAACAACAACAACAATAACAAAAACAACAACAACAAGACGAACAAGAACAAGAAGAACAAGAACAAGAAGAACAACAAGAAGAAGAAGATTAATCTGTATCCGGCGAGAAAAAACGAAGAGAGAAAGAAAAACCACACAAATGACAAAGAGCAGTTCAACTACAATATAACTAAAATAATGGGGCAGCCAAGAGGCGAGTTTGCATTCAGATATCAGGCATTTATTGACTCCCAAAACTTTCAATAGGCTGCTACAATGTTCCCAAACCAAACCCTCAAAATGGCTACTGTTTCACTGATATTCAAGAACATATAGTATAGCGCCTTTTGCATTCAAATATCTCTGACATCTGCTGTCAGATGTTCCCCAGTCCAGATCTCAAATGACAAAGGGATCTCAACAATAATCAGGATGAACAGCGCACCAATCATACAGAGCTTAATCTGTTCCCAAATCCTCAAGTTATGACTCTGGCAACAGTAAACCCAAAAGGATTGGACCTAACCAGAACTGTTTCAGGATATCGTCGGTGGGGCTGCAGTAGAACTACAGCGCTCTGAGTTTGTGACTGTCAATGTTAGTGACTATTATTAGGAAGGGCCAGTCCGGAGGGTCATTTTCTTCGGTGATCCTCCAGGGGTTTAAAACCCTCTGGTGACCGTCATAGGGAGGAAGGCAGATTGTCCAGATAAGGGGCTAGCGTCGAAGGGGATCAGTGTAAACCGGTAATGTCCGATAATTCCGCCCTTCCCCCGGTATACGCGGAGAGAGAAAGAGGGAGAGGGAGAGGGAGAGAGAGAGAGAGGGAGAGAGAGAGAGAGAGGGAGAGAGAGAGACAGAGAGAGAGAGAGAAGTTACAGACCAGATGAGACAAATCCGGTAACCAACGCTGCATGAGTGTAAGAGATAAGTATTAGAAGTAAGCATTAGAGTGTTTATTTTCTGCGTTTCTTTTTAAAAATGATGATGATAAAGATAAAATGATGACAAACAACACCAGTGGCATCAACACATACATCAAAGTCCAAGGCCAATCCCTCAATGCAGTGCATAGCTTCAAATATGTAGGAGCAATTGATCCCGAAAGGAAGTCCTTTCCAGGATCGCACAAACAACTGCGGCCCTGACAATGTTGAAGCCCATTTAGAATGACAGGACCATCAATCTACACTCAAAGGTAAGGCTGCTGCGCTTTCTTGGCATCTCCATCTTCCAATACGCTTGCGAAACATGGACCCTAACATCATTCCTATCGCGAAGAATATAAAGCATGGAGATGGGGTCCTATACCCAGCACATCACCAACGATGAAGTCCGACAGACCATCACACCAGCCATTGAACAACACAATGATGTGTTCACATTGGTGAAGAAACGAAAACTCCGATGGTATGGCCACGTCACCAGAGCATTAGAACCTTGCAAAGACCATCCACGGTGCAGAAAGGCAGAAGAAGATAGAGACAGAAAAAGAGGAGGGATGACAAACAATCGAGAATGGACTGGCTTGGCACTTGGCAAAGCCATGTGGGTTGCTGAGGACAGAGAAAGATGGAGTACGCTGTTTAGATAAACGATCATTTGTGATGTCCCAACGACTTTTGAGTTACGGGATAAGATAGGAAATAGGATAGGAAGATAAAGATGTTGATGATGATGAAGACGATGATGATGTTGATGTTGCTAACCATAATGCTGCTGCTACTTATGATGATAATGACGATGATGATGTTGATGTTGATAATGCTGTTGCTGCTGCTACTGATGATGATGATGGTGATGATGATGATGATGGTGGTGGTGATGATGATGATGACGATGATGATGATGATGACGATGATGATGATGATGATGATGATGATGATGATGATAATGATGATGATGATGATGATGATGATGATGATGATGATGATGATGATGATGATGATGATGATGATGATGATGATAAAAGATACTGGCATGGCGAGTAATCCACAATGTTCATGTTCAAAACAAGCAAAACACATAGTATACGAAACAAAATAACACCAAGAACACAGTGTCCCTTTATATTTAATTATATATAAAATAATCTAAAACTGCAGTTTGGAAAAAACCACAACTATATTGATCAATACTGCAGGGAAGAATAACGAGTATTAATAGCTGTTGTCATATAGCGCATGGTTGGAAGCGCATAGACTATATCTATGCGTCTCGGATAGCACGATGAAACAAAATTCTCTATATTAGGTTTCATGCAAAATCTTTAAATATACCTATGGCGGCGACATCGGAAGTACAAGAAAAAGAAGAAGAAGAATTAAGAAGAAGATTTAAAAGAGGAAAAAAAAGGTTCAGGTTTCATTTTTTTCCAAGAAAGCTGATGAAGTGTGGTAACTATTTAAAGTATGGCAGGTTCTGAGTCTAAAGGGAGTTTGTTTGTTGGGGGAAGGAGGGATTGTACCTCTATCCTTTCTTACGCATGATGTGTTTTAGTATCTGTTTCTATCGCTTGATGTTTTATAGCATTGTGTAATCTCTTGATCTTTCGCGGCGTCTGCTTGTGTGAAGGTGTGCGCGGTATTGCTAGTGAACCTTTTAGTTTCTAGTTGCGCTTTCTAAAATAAATAAATAAATAAATATTCCTGCATTCCTTTACATTGTATTCATTCCTATTATCATCGTTGTCCTTCTCCTCCTCCCCATCATCATCATCATCATCATCATCAGCAGCAGCAGCAGCAGCAGCAGCAGCAGCAACGGCGGCGGCAGCAGCATCATCGTGGTCGTCATTGTCGTCGTCTAGACTATGTAACATAGCTTGGGAGGAACTAAAGAAGGAAGGGGTGGGGTGGAACACGAAGAGGAAAAAGTAGGTGGGGTAGGGTAAGGGAGAGAAGACAATTCTACATAAAGGGAGGCTACTACATACAGAGTCGATTCACATCCGAAACCAGTTGTCTTTCCCTTCCTCTTCCATAAATACTGACCAATCGTGACTTTCCCCCCCCCCCTAACTATACTTAGCACAAAGTCACAAGTCCCATCGCCCTCACGTCAAACAAGAGCAGGATTACCAAGACAACGGGAGACAAACACTGTCACGGTGTGCCGAGACCATTGCACCCAGCGACCTCTGGGTACAAAAGGGCAATTCTGCAAAAGGAAATGAAAACAGGTTATCTCCCTTTGTTGTACAGTTTTCGGTTTCATCCGCGCGAGTTAGCTCTGGGTGATATTAGTCATTCAGCGCAGTACGATGTAATGTTAAGCCTGGGCTAAGACTTTGCTCTGCAGTTTGTCCCCAGTGTGTGTGAGAGAATGGCGGAGATGTAGGTAATGATGTTCCTAATGAAGTTACCTGTAGGATAGAACTAGGTTAATAGTCCCGTAGCATAGCATTATGTTTGAAGGACTGAAGGATTGTGTCTATAACAGGGATTTTGTCCTTTCCCAAGTGTAGGATTTTTTAATTGCTACCTCCCTCCACCTTCGCTATGCGCCTTTCCTAAGGCGGGGTGTAGTCTAAAGTTACAGTTTGATGGTTGGGGGAGGTTGAGGAGAGGATAGCAATTCAAACTGAACACCAACCTATATAACTGAAACTAAGGACCCATGAGAACAGCAGATATGCATTAAAAACAAAAGGTCATGCTTATCCGGATAAATCTTTTGAAGAAAAAAAAAGTTCATGCTTAACCGGATCATTCTACATCTTTGAAAGCCATCTATAATATTGACCATCGACCCACCCTTAAAAACCGTTAAATCACTTCTTCTTGTTTCAATAATAACTTGTTAATTGGAGATAATGGCCGTGGTCGGCATCCATAAAAATGACAGAAGCTGTGCAGTCTGCTCCACGCAGTAAGTTACATTAATTATTCTTATATAGCGCACTTACCCTTGGAAAAAAGCTGCTCAAAGCGTAGGCCGAAGTCAGATCTAGCTTAAGCACTCCCCCATTCCTCCTTCCCAGCAACCACCATTACCCATTCTCCTCCTAACCCCCTCCCCCCCCCCACCCCTTATCGTTCCACCCGCCGTATCCACCTAAAGGCCAGTTTACGGTAGATGCAATCTGCATAGAATATCGCAGAATTAGAACAGGAAAAGAGACGACAACCACCTCTGCACTACTCGGAAGCGAAAGAACACAAACCAAAACAGAAATCTGGGAGAAATGCTTGAACAATCTATCAAATCATAACAGTATAATGGAGAAAATCATCCTACTTAAGCCCATGCCACACGAGCGTCAAATCTACTGGACTTCACGCGAATTGGAGCAATTTTCGACTTCGAAGTCGGAATTTCATTTTGACTTGAATCGCGCAGTGCCACACGAAAGTCGCACATCGAGTCAAACTTGAGGGTTATTGGTCTTGAAGTTTTTCTGTACGTGTTGTGATCACGTGATTCGTATTCTGCTTCTCATTGGACAAAAAGTCCGAATCACACAATCGAGACTCGCGGAATTAGAACATGTTGAAAGTCGGCAATCGGAGCCAATTCAAAGAATCTGGATTCGCGATGCGCAGGGTGCCCCACGACAATCAAGGGATTTTGTCGTGATTTCATGAATTGGATTCAAGATTTGACGCTCGTGTGGCATGACCATTAGTAACTTGCGATTTGTTGAAGTTGGAATCAGAGAAGGAAGGAATGAATGAAGAAAGGAAAGAAGTAAGGACGGAACACAGGAAGGAACAATGTAGGGATTGTAGTGTGGGGGTTGGAGGACTTAGTGACGGAAAAGATAAAACAAAAAGGAGGGAGGGTTTGGGGTGAGGGGAAGCATGTGGGAGGAGAGCGAGGAGGGCGAGCAGGAGGGTGGGGTGGGGGAAGGGTACGAGACCGTCACAATAGGCTATTTAGACCCTGCACTACAGCTTCATGCCTTCAATAGTTTCAGCCTGCTGTAGCCTGTGTAAATTAAAGTCGCTGCCTAGAAGACGACACACAAGTCAGGCCTGTGCTAAGCATGTGTAAGCTACCTCTTCGCTAGGGTAGGCAGTGATACTCATCCGGCTGACGTATAGCCACACCACCCCCCCGCTAGGAGGCGCTCAGGTCTCACGAGACTTTCGCGCGGCTTTAGCTTGACCAAAAAGTTTAGGTAGTCATCTGTCTAAATCTCAAATCTCAACCGAGAAGGACGCACCCTTTGAAAAATTCTCTCTCAGAAAGATTAAGCAGGTGACGGGTAAAATTCAATGTATCGCAGTATAGCCACAGCTTGACATTGTCAGAAAGGTAAATGATCAATCTTTTGTTTCATCGCGATTTATTTATAATATTGTTGGATTATGTTTGTGAAGACTTGCCATGTTTTATCATTGTGAATGTTTGTAAAACTTAGCATGACCACGTGCATGGTTGACCCGCGACCGTTTTAGAAACCATGAGGTAGCCCATACTGTCCAACTGTGGTTTCTCCTATGTGTATTATTGCAGACCAGTGGCTATACCGGAGAATGTGTATATTGTTAATTACTTCTCCATGTGTTTAGTTTAGCCATGATGTATGTATTGGTATAGGAATTATGTTGGAGATTCCAGTGGACCCCGGACTTAGAAGAATGATCGTCCCTTGTTTGTATAAGTGGAGCGATCACTGAGGGCTGTTTTTCTGCCATCAGTGAGACGCTCTGCACACCCCCTTAGTATACAAGGTGTTGCAGAAACTCGTCTTATGTTTTTGCAGACGAGCAGCTTGTTGGTCCGATGCAGAAAATCTGACCACTATGGTCAACCCTGACATTCGGCCTGCAGGGGAACATCGAGCACTGAGCTCCGATCGCCCAATAGTCAACACCACAAAGGAGAGACACCATCACAACACCTCAAAGAATCAGCTAAGTGCAAGAAGAAACGCACTAACACTGATCTAGAAGGACTGTGCGATAGTCCACTCTCCTGAAAACAAACATTAGGCCATCCAGAACAAATAGCCCAATGATGAGACAGTAGCAAATATCAAGAACAGTAGCAGCATAGACCCATCAAGGAACGAACTATTCGAAGGGAAATTTGGACATTTAAGTTAATAGAGTGTTTAAAGAATTATGTATATAGTAGAGGAAATAAATGTGTGATATTTACTGTTAACAAGTGGCTGGACTATCTATGTTTCATAGTCATGCGAGAGCTAGTGTGTCAGTGAAGCTTTTTACCATTTTCTCCCTATCTCTATAACCCTATCCGCACACAGACCGGGCTAAACATATAAATATATTTAGATTAGTCACAGGGTGATTACACTAGCCGATTCCCGCAGACAAAGACGAGTGGGTAATAGCATTCCATTGTGCAGAGCCCAGTAACAATAGACCCACCGTCACAGAGACAATTGACGAATTGACGAAGAGCCTGGAAAACGGAAATACAAACAAGCAATCTGACTTCTTGATCACAGCCACAGCATAAGCGTAATCAGAAAAGTTCATCCAACACAGAATTAATTTTCGTGCAAATGTTCTAGACTTGGTTGAAAAGCCTACAATGGAAAGTTATGAAGACCACACACACACACACCCATACCCACACACACACCACACCACACAGACACACGGTCAAAAATCCCCCTTGCCTCAAATAAAGTCAATCTCTTTCACATTTTCTGTCTCAGAGGTCAACAGTCACGAAGTCTCCTCTCTGAAAATCCTTATCGGGAAGAGAGGGGACTATAAACTGATACACATACACATTTCTGTCTCAGCCCTCAACTCAGGAACCAGAAAAATTGACAAACAGCTCAGCATTCGAGAGCTCGATCTTCTCTGACTCTATAGTTTGGTCCTTCGCGTTTCAACTTCCAGTAAGTAAAAACTATCATAGTCTGTCTAGGCCTACAACAGCATGAACAGATGTTACTTGGTTACATTTGACACAGAAATGTAGTTTATAACTATGACTAAGATAGTTGAAGGTGAACTTATTAATTGAAACTTCGCTCGCGCAGATAAAAAACCAGCAGCAGGTTTTGTGGTTCTAGATCTTTATAGGTCTCTCCAACCTTTTTGTTTCAACAACTTCGAACAGCGTTGCAGAGACGCGACCAAGCTAGGTTTCGTAAATTTTAGCTAAGCAGTATGCATGCGTCAACTCCTGCTTGTCTGATCTCAGCGTGTGTGTGTGTGTGTGTGGGGGGGTGGGTGTGTGTGTGTGTGTGTGAAGTCTACTCTACATAAAATCCATCAAACGCTGTGACAAGGTGAGAAGTCTCCAGTGCACCCGCACAAAAAGCCCGCGTCGGTCGCTCTGACAACTTACAGCCGTATTATGTTTCATTTCCGCACCATTTGCAATCTCGCCATTCGCTGCGATCCTGCGGTGTCATCCTGACAAGCCTTGCTTGTTACTGACAGTGCACTGCTCTATAACGATAGCATGTTAATGTGGACTCTTTTAATTAATTTATTTTGAACATTTTATCCATTTACTCCAGTTCCATCTCTGTAGGCGAAATAACTTAGACTGGTCACGTGTTTTTACGCCAATTTTGGTGTACACATGTCCCTCTTTAATTTACGTGAAAATAGGCAATAATTGTTTATAGTTAAAACGTTACGTTCCTTCTCTATTCTTCTGCCAGCGGGTTGTTCTTCGGCAATCAGAAGCTCATTCTTATGGCTCCAGCCAAGAATTTCTTCCAAATCCAATTCCTTTCTATTGAAACAATGCCAGGGTGTTCAACCGAAGAGATGACACCATACAAAAGGAGGCCATAATCAAGATATATAATAACAGAATCAATCATCTATGACGGAATCCAGCAATTGAAGACACTGGGAACCGAAGAGAAATCGATCTACTTTCTATTACACACGTTACTTGTGCTCTGGGAGTATGGCTCTATCAGGTACATAATTATTAATTCCTTACTGCATGCAGTCTCATCTCCCAGCAAAGCGAGAGGAGACGCATTTCCTTCTTGCGCGCTAGCAGGCAGTGGTGATTCTGTCTGCAAGATAGGACTATTCAGAGAGTGACAGTGTTCTGAATGTCTTTCATCGTCAACGTGGCGGCCCTGAGGACGCAAGGGAGGCAATCCAAGTGTACCGCTAAAGGGAGGCAATGTCTGTTATCACGAGCGATTTATCGGAGCTTTTGATGTAGATATTGGCGTGCTAGGAACTGCGGCTGTAGAGGCGTGAAAGTTCCAGGCTTACGTGTGTTAGTCGAGATGGAGGCATCATCAGGCAGAACGCGGTACACGGATTTCTACACCTTTAAAAGTCGTCGTCATCATCATCATCATCATCATCATCATCATCATCATCATCATCATCATCATCATCATCATCATCATCATCATCATCATCATCATCATCACCATCATCATCATCATCAACATCATCAACTACAACATAAGCAACAACAACAATACTGATGATATAGATACATTTTGAAATGACAAGGAAAAAATCAGTCTAAAATAGTGATACCACCAAAAACAACAACAGCAACAACAACAGCAACAGCAACAACAACAACAACATCGCTGTAGTTGATTTTATCTACATTTTGAAACGACAAGAAAAAATCTAGTTTACCCTAGGGTCATACATATTCGCCAAATGGTTCAGATAATTGACTTACAGAGCTAATTGTATATATATTTTTTTAACGAAAAGATGAGTGCCGTTTCTGGATTTATTATGTATAATATTGTTTTATTTTGTAGGGAGAAAATGGGATCCGTTTCTGGATTAATTACGTATATTTGCATTTACTATTATTTTCAATACATTTGTTTTTTTTGTTTTTTTGTTAAGTCTACAAAAAAGTTGCTAGTATCAATTTCGTTTACACTCATTTTTCAATCGGCGAATCTCACTTTTTTCAGGTTGTCGCGATGCGACCGCAGGCACCTGGTAAGAATTGTGGTAAAAATAATTATAGGCCTATAATACGGAATATATTCGCTACCCTGGAGAACGAGCCATCAATGTCGGGGTCTGGCAATTAACACATTTGGTAATAAATTGACGTGTGAGAAAAAACGAGCAAACAAACAAAACCAAGTTCGCCGCCTTGGAGAATGGTCACCTTCACCAAAACTTCTCTTCTTCTTCTTCTTCTTCTTCTTCTTCTTCTTCTTCTTCTTCTGCTGTATGGACACATCGGCCTCACTAACGTTTTTTTAGTCCAAGACACCTCATCTCAGGAAAGAAGGCAATTCCTTTCCGTTGTGCAGGTGTATAAAATGGACGTATAGTACCGTTAATCGTTAATCTGTCTCTAAAGATACATGTAGTATAAGACTCAGCTTGATCCTGTGTGGTGGTGGTGGTGGTGGTGCTCTCTGCGAGACTTGCAGAGATGCCTAATTGATGCAGTCCAGAGGGCGGACACGTCCAGCTCTAGGGCTCCCCAGGTGGTGGTCTCTGAGTGTGATTTTCCCAATTATAACTGCAAGTGATACGCCATCGCGGAGCCCTTTGCAGTGCTTTAGTAGCCACACTGCACATCAAAGAAACTCAATCGTCGTCCAGTCGGCGCTCTCTACACTTTACGATACGAGGAGTCGAATACGAATCAAGGATATCATCATCATCATCATCATCATCATCATCATCATCATCATCATCATCATCATCATCATCATCATCATCATCATCATCATCATCATCATCAATTTATTTATTTATTTATTCAATCATTTAATTCATTCGTTTACTTTTGTGGCGAAGATGCATAATAAAACAATCAAAGATTCAAAATGCCAATCAAATCAAATCATGACATTAGAAACCTTTTAACAATCATGTAAAATGCTCATTATACAAAATAATACCATTAAAAAATCAGTGCAAATTTGAAAAAAAAATGATCATGCTATTATGAGTCTGGACGACGCTGTCGATTTGCGGTGCTAGAAAATAACACGGCTGACAATATAATGTATGAACTAGAGAGCACGCGTCTTCGTTTAAGGAAGGGGAGAGAAAGCGAGGCTGTGTTCCGGACTGGGGAGATAACTATGAGCGTGATCTTCAGCGTCTGACCGCATTGGGGCACTTTGGTACGCTCTCTCGTCAACACTGTTGAAATGAGAAAGGTGCGTTTGAGGGTATACATGCCGATGAACGCCATTCTAATCTATGCGCGTATCATCGCTTTTCACCTTCTTCGTTGATCATCGGCATTTCAACATGACAAATGTCTACCTGTATCCAAACAGATAAGTGCTCCATTTATTTTCTTCAAGGCTCTTCTATTAAGATGAAGACACCGTTCGCCGTTGTTCGTTGTTAATCTCACTCCATACCCACTGAAAAGCGCCCAAGGCCAAATCGTTTATGCTCTCTATTAAACTGTTTCTTACTAATTTTAGTTTAAAGTTTTGTTGACGATTACATCAGGAAGCAGAACACGCGCCTCCGTTTAATTTGGACCCACTTTGACCTCGTCTACTAGACAGATCCTTTTAACATTCACAGTGAGTGTTGCCTCACAAAACTAAGCTTACAACAAAGTAACAAAGCTTGCGAATTTGGGCCTTTTAAGGAATGGACTGGAAAGCGAAGCTGCCTGTATCATAAAGTTAACAGGTGTGTAGCGTGATCGCACTTGATGTCACGCGTGCGTTCGGCACGTGCGAAGCGCTTCTTTACTGCATTTGCTGAGCTCTTACTGACGCAGATAATAGTCAGTCTACCAATACGTTGAGTGAACAACCAGAGACTATGGATAAAATGATAGCGCTATTAGTTTACCTTTAGGGGGCGAGAGTGTGAGCGACGTGAAGATGCTGACAATTCCTTTTGTGTCCCCCCGTGGGGGTGCCGGGGGTTTCAGTCTAAATAGTATCCCCACTTTCTAGAAATTTAGTGCTTTAAATTTCCACTGTCGCTGTCTTTCTCATTTGTTCTTTCTCATTCCCATTCTGTTCTATCAATCTACTATACTATCTTCTTCTTCACTAGACCAGTCACTTACCATTTCTCTTGAAAACTCTTCCGGGACAAAACTCCTCATATGTGTGTGATCAGCTTGGAAATATTGGACGCTTTCTGCCAGGTGGTCCCTGGGGTTTCCTATGATGTTATTATTTGGCAATGTAGGTATTTTATATGTATGTGTTTTGTTGATATTTTATAATGATGTTTATATTCTATTTTCTTTTTGTAAACGGGGGTTCAATAAATTAGAGTATAGCCTCAGCGCCCCCTGCGTGGGATGTCTTTATTCTAAAGTGACCGGCTGATGGAGTGCCTTCAGTGTTACAACTAGGGTTGTTTCGGCAGATTTTTTATGCGGATCAGGGGCGAGTCCTCTTTCGGCGATGTTGTGGTCTTGATTTTATGGTCCTGATTCGGCTATACTGGTCCTGATTTGGTTCGGAAGAGTCCGCTGGACCTAAAGCGATAATCACGTCATGTCATTCATTTTGTGAAAATATACAAGTTTATGTTGCTATAGTGTCGATCAAATTGATGATTTAGAACAAAATATCAACTAGTGAATATATAATGAAACGATTTTTTTTGTAAAGCGGAAACATGATTATGATTCTCACTTAATTCTTTCTAGATAATTCCAGCTCATTTAACACCCATCTCATATCAACCTGTAATAAAACTCCATCTTTTAAAGTCATCTTCAGGAGAAAGGGGTTAGTACTTGAATGGGTGACCACCACCAAACGACAAAGAAAAAAGAAACATGCGCACGAAAACATCCCAGTCTATCTAGCTGTGAAGGGTACCTGGATATTTTTAGAGCCGGGAAGGTAAAGCAGCGAGAGAGCGGAGATTGGTACCGCTTCTCATTAAGCTGGCCTAGAGAAAAAGAAGGTCCCATACGCTTGGGGCCCCCCCCCCCCCCCCCCCAACGACCGAAACGTTTCGGGGACACCTTTACCTTCACATTGAGTGAAAACTGCAACGAATCATTATAACCTTATCAGCAACGATTTGAAAGAACAATAACACGTAATAGTCACGTAAAACGGAAATGAGACCTTAAAATCACAAAGACATTTGATATAAGACCTTCACATTGTCATAGGTTTAAACCGCCCCACTTTAAATGACGGTCCACCCCCACAGGCGCCAGTAAAACACTATGTCGTGATTAAACAGAGTCAATGTCCCATAACAATGTGGTAATAAGATCTCCAGTCAAACTCATAGACACACCATAGACGTCTCTTACAATGCTTTAAATAGTTAGGGTTTGACGTATGGTCTAAACTCCAGTGACACCAGATATACCTTGTCATATTTAAAACAGCCCTGGTCTAACTTACGGGTCCACCCTTATAGTACGGTACACAATACGGGTACGACGTGGAGAAAAACGGGGTATCAGGTTTCGCCGCCAGATGCCCTTCAAAGCAGTGTCCCATCGCCTGGAACTCGTTGCCTTCTGCCGCTCACCCGCAGCGCGCATGCCCACGCATCCTTCACGCTGATTGGATAGGTAAGGTGCGAGGCAGCCGAGAATGTTCCGGTCACGCTCTCGTAGCTTTCCCCAATCGTAGCTCATCGTTTCGGTTTGCCTGAAAGTGAGAGTGAGAGCTGTATCCCGTTTCAGAATTATTTTACCCCTGGGATAGTAATGGTCGAACTTACATTGAATTTAATTTTATGACTGGTGAATTAGAGTCAATAGCGGTATATCATAACCGGTGATCACCTTAATATTTCTAGACAGCTACCGGTTCGGTTGATCAATATATCGGTTATATAGATTAACTTTGTAATCATAAAGACTTAGGTGTGGTAAACCTTTGTTGATGTTGTAGTTATTGCTGCTGCTGTTTTTGTTGTAATAGTACTTATTAAGGCGCGTCCCACCACCGTAGCTCAAATGGTAGAGCGTTCGCCTGGCACACCGATGACCCAGGTTCGAATCCCGTGGTGGGCGAAATAAAAATTGACAATTTCCCACTGTCCATTTTAGCAGTACGATTGCTCTGGTGGTTCAGTCTTGATTTAGGTCTCTACTTCTTGTTCCCGTCTGCCATATCGCCAATGGTGGGTGTAGACGTTAAACCTCAATGTTCTTGCTAAGGCGCAAGGCTTTCTTCAATACTGCAGGCAAATGAAGGAGTGAGGACAGGGAAACTGCTTAGAAAAGAAACTTTAAACAACACTTCAGAATGTAGACTTGATTTAAACGCCTACGTTTGTAAGAAAAAACAATCACAGCCACATTAAGAAATATGTTCGAACTCGAGCTCGCCTCAGGAGCCGAAAGGTTCACAGCGTACCACAGGAACAAAACTAACTCTGTCGTCTGTCGTTGGTGCCGAATGATCTGAAGACTTCTTGTCACGGTCTAATGATGTTGGTCACGGTCGGTGGCTCGGGCATGACTGTGCAAGTTTGTCACCATAATTTACAGAGAGAGAGAGAGAGAGAGAGAGAGAAAGAGAGAGAGAGAGAGGGAGAGAGACAGAGAGACAGAGAGAGAGAGAGAGAGAGAGAGAGAGAGAGAGGGAGGGAGAGAAAGAGAAAAAGAGAGAATAAGAGATAGATAGAGAGAGGATGGTGTCACTGGGTCGCACGAGAACTCGGCAAATACCTTCATGGTCAAACAATGAGGATGACTACATTAAGAAGGTAACGTAAGATACCAAAACTTAGCGACCTATATATACATTATTATTAGTTAACAGTTTAAAGAACTTACGTTAATTAATCCCTGAATTAAAGAAAATGAAGATAAAGAAGACAAATATAAAGTTAAAGAAGCAATACTAAGCTTAAGGACATAATTTATTTTGTATCTAAAACTGGAAAGGGTTTCTTTCAACGTTTTTTCATTGCTATCAATTGTGCATGAATGCAAAAAGTAATTATGAATACAACGTATTCTTTTCATTATTTTTTTTTGTTCCTGGGTGTTGTTGATGTTGTTTGGAAGGAAGGTGAGGGGTTAAAGTTTGATAAAAGCGTTCCTTTACTTATTTATGTATTAATTTAGCTGGATAACTAAGGTACAAAAAATTTGATGAATTGAAACCAGCTTTACGATTTTTGTCAGATGTTGTGTTGGATGCTCTCTCTCTCGCTCTCTCTCTCTCCCCCCTCTCTCTCTCTCTCTCTCTCTCTCTCTCTCTCTCTCTCTTGACCTTAGCGCCTGAATCATACATCGAAGCGCTAGAGGCTTGACCATGTGTCTAGTCTGTCTCCAGTTTACCGGCCACGCGACCCAAAACACTAAATCAACACTGTTCGGACAGTAGGCACTTTCTTCCAAACAATCTCTACGATAGAGAGAAAACAAAGAACGACATTGACAAATAGTGGAGTTGGTAGCCACGATATACCAATTTTCTTTGTCTGTCTTTCTTTGCCTTCATACGTCTCCTCTACCGTTTTGCTTGTCTTTCCACTACTATAGTTACTTCCTTCATGTCTGTCTTTCAACCGACCACTTTTATTAATTTCTCCTAGCTGTCATTCTGAGATTTTCTTTCTACACTGTCAATCCATGTTCCATTTATTTTTCTTAAATCTATGTTTCAATACATTAGTAAATCAAGATTATGTTCATCAGTCTATTCCTACATTAAAATGTCTGATTTCCTACTTGATGTGTTGTTAGTGTGCTAAACATGTGGTTTGGGAGGAACATCGCATGAAATGTTTTGTCTGATGCTAAAATCCCAACCGCACAAAGCAAAATTGTATGCTTGGATTTTTGATTGTATCAGTTATCATTTTGTGAGATGCATTTTATTATTCCTATCCTATCCTGTCCCGTAACTCGGAGGTCGTAAAGGCAATTATTATTATTATTATTATTATTATTATTATTATTATTATTATTATTATTATTATTATTATTATTATTATTATTATTATTATTATTTTAATTAATAACTTTTCTTGATATATTGTAGTGCTGAATGAGTTTAGCGATTACACGATATTACATGTACAGATAATTTGCATTTTAATATTTCGTTGTGTGAAACTTTTTGTTATGAAGTAGTGCTATGAGGCTGGAGTTTTTAGACAAAGCTATAGATATTTTACTACACACGATGTATGGCAGGATGTCCATTGATAACGTGTATGGAAAGTTTTCTCTTTCTCCAACGCCTCAACCCTACCTTGAACCCCGTTTAAAATTATTTTCTATAACTTTTACTGACAGTGGGATTGTAAAACTTTTAAAATTGTTTGACAATCTTGCTTGTGATTGCTTATAGCAATAAGAGCCTATGCAGTCACCCAAATATATTTTTTGCAAGTGTAAGATAAGTTCCCAAATGACGTAAAAAATGTTTTTTTCATCTATCTGTCTGTTTGTGCAAAACTTGCAAGTGGATTAATGTCTCACAACCTATTTCATCTATCACAACCAAACTTGGCAGGATGGTGTATATCCATGAGATCTCATAAATGATCAGTGAATGAATGAGTTTCTCCACTTCAAGGTCAAGTTCATAAGGTCAACAAAATAGTCAACAATTGACTATTTTGCAAATGTTAGTTTAAAAAAGGCTATTTTTTGAAACAAAATTTCAATGTTTTTCTAAGTTATTAATATTGAATTTATGATTCTTGGATGCATGATAGATATTAATGAGGCACACATACTAAGCAAATTGGGTCAAACCTCACTCCAAGATCAATGTCGCTGGAGCTGTTCAAAGACGGTTAATGTAGGTACTTTGAAGTGACCTTCATCCTAAACTATACAGTATAAAAGTGCAAGCCTTTGCTTGAAATTTCCCTTACGCAAAATGACTTCTTATTTCATCGGCCATCTTACATCCAAGTCCCCTATATGCTTATGTGTCCGGGGACGGTAATCTACCTACTGAAGTGAACTGAACTCAAAGCTGTTACTCTGTCAGGTCCATTGTATCTTTCCGAGTTCGTCGACTTTAATACACAATCAAGATCTCTCCGTTCATCTTCTGACAGTGGCCAGCTTTGTATTTCCCGTAGGAAAACAAAAAAACTTATGGCGAACGCTCATTCTACTTTTCAGCCCCTACACATGTAGTTTGGAATTATCTTCCTTTAACTCCGCGCGTTGTCGAATCACCGCTTTCCTTTTGCTCTAGGCTGAAAACACATATTTTTAACAATGTCTATCCTTAAATTTCGATCCTGAACTTTTCTTCGTAAAATACCTAAAACACAGTCATAGTCGTTGTGTGTGTGTGTGTGTGTGTGTGTGTGTGTGTGTTTTGTGCGTTTGTGTTGACTCCGTTAGGCTGCCAATCGTATGGTTACACACTCACGTTATGCTGCCTCGCTCTTTATGCTGCCGACCGCATAATGCACAATTGCGATTTTTGAACTCCCTAACCTCTAAAATATGCATAAATTATAATCCGAGCTGTGATTGGTTTAGGCAGCATAACGCGGGAAATTCATTGATGGTCACACACGACCCTTAACACACGTGTGTGTATCACGGCAGCATTTGTGCTGTAAAAAGTAGACGTGAAATCACAAACTAAGGAGAGAGAGGGAACTAGTTTTTGAAAACAAGTGTGCACAAGTCGCCATCTTGAATTGAAAAGAGCCGCTGGTAAGTTGCTGTGCTTTAGTTGATTTTTCGGTTTGTTAGTTATTTACTTTGAGTGCTTATGTATTTGTGCCATTATTATGAGAAAACCATGGATGCTAGTGTCAGTGAAAATTCAACATTTTTTCTTCCCTTTTTCTGTGGAGAGTCCATTGAAGCTAGTGCCACTTTCATGGCATGCTGCGTCTCCATCCCTCTTCTACTGACAGCACTGTTCTAGATCTAATTCTACTTTGTTTCCTTCCATTGTTGATTCAGAATCACGTTGGTTAATTCAAATTAATTATCAGTTCTGATGTTTGTTTTTTCTTTACATGAATGTTGGAAGGAAAAGTATTTATTCAGCATTCCAATACTAAAATATGAAGTTTTTGTTTTCTAGCAGAGTTGTTACTAACTGGACTAATCTAGAGCTCTATTTCACTTAATAATGCACCAAGCTAAATAACTTTAAACACCAGTTAGATATACTTCCACAGTTTAAAAATATATTTTATTGCTATGAGTATGATAATGAAATGTGTAGGAAAATCACATGCTCATTTTGCTCCTATACTACTAGTAGTGGTACAGTGAAAGTAAACATCTGAACAAAAACAGAATACACAACCATTCACATAGTGTTGGTGAAATTCAGGGTCCATTCACCAACCGACGACTAATGGGAGAGGCATGCCATTTTGTATGAACAACATTGTCAGATGTAAATATGTAAATAAATAAATAAACAATAGTAGTTTATGGTTACTGACCACAATGTCCATATAGTGTTTGTAAGAAACTGTGTTAAGCTAACACTGCCACATTTGTCAGTCATTAATTTGACAGTCATTGAGTACTTATGGATTTTTTTCTTTTTTAGAATGTTCTGGAAATTCTGAGGTTTACAATTCGCCTGGAAAGCAATCAGAAAGTAAGTATATTTAAAATTTGAATCCAGAAAGTTCTTTATTAGTTAATATTTCTGACTTTTACATTTATTTATATTATTATGATAGTGTTACTTTGTACATAAGTGTCCATACTTGCATGTGAACTTGAAACTGATTAAGGTCACTGACCACAATCTCCGCATAGTGTTGGCAACTGCATTAAGCTAACACTGCCACATAGTGACAGTTAACTACTGTACAAAAACAGCATACACATGCCGAGATCTAAATGTTGGTGAATGTACCGGATGTGATCTTTAGCTGACTTAACGATGGAAAATTCTGCATTTAACAGATATCTAAAAATAAAATACGAAATTGAAAAATATAATTCAGCTTGAACTTGAAGGTTAGAAATTAACAAATTACGGAAGCCTGGGTACAAAGGATAGTGTTTGTGGTTGACACTATGTTATATTTATTTTTATTTTCTCCAAAATTATCTACTAACTTCGCCATAATGTATCGGACATTTAATAAAGTTGATTTTCGGGTTTTTTTTTGCCTTTCCCTTCCCCCCCCCCCCTCTCTCTCTCTCTCTCTCTGTGTCTCTCTCTCTCTCTCTCTCTCTCTCTTTATTAACAAAGAGACCGTGCAGTTTATTAAGGTGGCTGTAATGAACTCGTACTGTCAGTTAAAAACAGGGGTTGTTAGACCGTATCAAGCATGTATTGATTGCACAGTACAGGACGGGAATACACCACCGACCACAATTTTTTTTTTTTAGAATTCTGCTTGCTTATGACAGTAAAGCATTTAATTTTATATCCGTAACATTGTCACATTGTTGCAGTAAATAAAAAGTTTCACCTGACTGCTAAATACTTGGAAAATGTTATATTGATATTCACATCTAAACTAGTAAATATAATTAATTATCCGACAGTTTCATTGGCTGCACCTAGAAAGTAGAAAACCTGTTGATTGTGCTTCGAAATATCTCCACATTATATCTGAAAAACTCTTGAAGCTATGGATTTATCCCTAGTGGACACCCTCTTTCACCCCCACACATCCTCCCTATTTTCTTCCTCCCACCCCACACAATTTACTAATTACGGTTGGTTGTAAAATATTACCACAGTTGGGCTTTATATAGTGGTCCAAAATATTGGGGGGGGGGGGGGGGGGGGGGGGGGGGGGGGGGGGGGGGGGGGGGGGGGGGGGGGCGTATATTACTCGCAGTTTCTCTAAAGCAAAATACTGTCTGTCTGAGTGCCTTTTGTCTTTGTGATCACAGATGATCTTACTAGTAGTCCATGAACAAAATCTCAGCTAGTTCAGTCCACAAACATCGGAGATCTATTCGCGGACACATAAACAAACAAAACAAACAAACAAACAAACCAAGTGAAACCTATAATGGGGTGTGGGGTGTGGGGGTGGTGGTGTAATAATCAAAGCAGTCAAGCCCACGTTATCTGTCCCCAGAAAAGCGAACGGGTCCTTTTTTTCCCCCTTTTGCGATCAAAGCACGTGCACGTGTAGGCCTGTCAACAAACTAAATCTAAATTAAAAAATATCGCGCACCTCAACTATTTATTGACACTTGCACATTCACCCTTGCCTTACTCATTTTACAGACTAAAGTAAATAATTGAATTGATATCAACAAACCTGGAAAACAGACGATTCCATAGTTTTGTTAATTTTGCTCTTTGCGTGATGAAATGACACTTCTTTCAAACAGCGAAAGCCAGCTCTGCTGCGTTAGCGCCACGAAATATTTTGTTGTGAAACACAGGCACATGCTAATAGATTATTGTAATATTATTTCGTACGTTAGCCCTTTACACTACGGTTTAAAAATATGGTGATTTTTTTAATTATTGATTCTTCCTGCCTTCCTCTATCGATTGAAATCTTCTTCTTCTTCTTTTCTTCTTTCTCTCTCTCTTTCTTTTTTTTTTTTTTTGGCCAATTTTTTGGGGGGGCAGGTGCCCCCCCTGACCCCCCCCCCCCCCCCGTGTGCGACGCCCCTGAAGTATCATTTGGGTTTTTCTGCAGAGCATCCAGCCAGGCGTCCATGGAGTAAAGAGGAAGTAGCAGCTTGTTATCGACAGTTGGGTCGCTACATTCACCTCCACACCTTACCTGGTAAAGCTGTTATAGAAGACTGCCTTCAAAAAGAACCTGTTCTCAGGCACATAACTTGGAAAAACATCAAAGATTTTGTAAGAAATCGGGCCACAGCAACAGCTAACGCAGCTAGATAAAAACACTGTGTACAAACTCTGTGTATGAGGGACTCGATTCTTTTCAGTCACACCAGTCAGAAACTTCTAGATGCCAAACTCTGGACTTTTGAGACTGATGGTCCACTACTGCACCATTGCAGCTCTCCAAAAATAGTGTGATGTTGTGATTCCTCATGTTTTAAGTACACTAAACCTTTTCACTGGTAAAGACTTCATGCACTAAATGGCTGCGTGTATGCACTGTGTAGACAACCTTTGATGACAGCGTGGTTTTGTGGAACAATTTGTAATGTAATGTAGAACGTCGTTTGAAACCAATTACTGAACATTCTATGATCAAGGCAATTGCCTGTATATGAATGGCACCAAAAATGACCCATGTAGCATCAAGTGGTATGTGTGAAAGATCCCTACTATTTTTTAGGTTTGTGAAACTGAGAACTATATTTTGAACTGCAGAACTGTGCCGGTAGAAACGGTCAAGCAGCCCAAATTGTGTTTGCAAGTTGAAATGTTCGAGCAAACACTTTCACTTTCCTTCGACTTGTTTGTCGACCTTGGCAAGAAAGGAAAATTCAGAAACTTTATTGGCTTTGGAGTGAAGAGAGGTGAGAGAGAATACCATGGACATGTACATTCCTCATTTATGTGGTGTTCAATCACACTGTGTAGCAGAGTTAGTAGGCCTGCGTCTCCACCACCTCTACCTGCCAACTGTAGATATTTCTACAGTCCTGATTCAGACTCATTATTTTTACCTTAGCTATTGAGAAGTATAAAGAATGTTAGAATATAACTAGTGGCAAGGAAAAAACAGTTTGTACATGGAAAAGTATTTGTTTTTATTTACTTTTATCATGACCAGCCGGGGAGGTTGTGGAGACATAAGCCCACTAGCTCTATGCATATAACTGGGTGATTGCTGGAGACATAGGCCCACTAGCTCTGATGCATGTAACTGGGTGATTGGTGGAGACATAGGCCCACAAGCTCTGATGCATGTAACTGGGTGATTGGTGGAGACATAGGCCTACTAGCTCTCATATGCATGTAACTGGGTGATTGGTGTGCTTGCACGTAAGTGATGTGTGTGCTTGTGCGCATGCATTTTTTTCTTGTTGTTTTTTTAATAAATATTATAATGTGAATATTTTTTATAATTGATTCAAATAGGATTTTTGGATAGTAAGCAATACCAATACCATGTAACGTGGACAAAAATGTTGGTCATTAGACAGAGACACTTGGATCCCAGCAAAGGTACAGAAAAATCAGTTGCACAACATTATTGATAATGATAGTTTTTCTGTACCTTTGCTGGGATTCAAGTGTCTCTGTCTAATGACCAACATTTTTGTCCACATTACATGGTATTGGTAGGGGTTGTCCGGTCCTGATTTGCTCGGAAGAGTCCGCTGGACCTAAAACAATAATCATGTAATGTAATGTAATGTAATGTAATGCTCTGTTCTATCAATCTGCTATACTATCGTCTTCTTCGCTAGATCAGTCTCCTACCTTTTTTCTTGAAAACTCTTCCGGGACAAGACTCCTTGTTTGGGGTGCCGGGGGTTTCAGTATAAATAGTATCCCCACTTTCTGGAAATTTAGTGCTTTAAATTCCCACTGTCGCTGTCTTCCTCATTTACTCTTTCCCTTTCCTGCTCTGTCCTATCACTCTGCTATACTATCTTCTTCTTCGCTAGATCAATGACCTACCTTTTTTCTTGAAAACTCTTCCTGGACAAGACTCCTTGTTTGTGTATGAGGTCTGTTGGATCAGCTTGGTAATATTGGACGCTTTCTGCCAGGTGGTCACTAGGGCTTCCTATGATGTTATTATTTAGCAATGTAGGCATGTTATATGTATGTTTTTTGTTGATAATTTATAATGATGTTTTTCTATTTTGTTTTTGTAAACGGGGGTTCGATAAGTTGGGGTGAAGCCTCAGCCGTCCCCTGCGTGGGATGTCTTTATTGTAAAGTGACTGGCTGGTGGGGGGGCATTCAGTTTTCCCACTAGGGTTGTTTCAGCAGATCTTTTTTATGCGGATTGGGGGTTGTCCGGTCCTGATTTGGCTCAGAAGAGTCCGCTGGACCTAAAGCAACAATTATGTAATGTAATGTAAACGTTCAGTGTTCTTTCCTTCTGTAATTCTACAGTATTTCCGTCTCGTTGTACAGGACAATATGTGACTGAAAGCATGAATCGTTGGGGACACAAATTGTGCTGGTACTGCTTTCTCTAATCCGTGAATAAATTGTTGCTAAAAAATTCTGACAATCTAACTTGTTGAAATTGAATAGTGTGCTGAGTCATGTTTAGAGGGAGCAGTAACCAAACAAATGGAAATGGCGAAATGGACTATGCATGATCTTTATTGATGAGGTGTAATCAATATTTTGATGCGTCCACTGTCAGTTTTCATGAGATGTAAGAATCGTTAAAGATCAAAATTAAATGTATGCTTGTCTTAGGGTGAGTGCCAAATATGATTGGTAATAGAGATTTCGTGTGAGCTGGATGGGTCAAGGGCACATGTACAATGCCATGAACATAATTAAGACAGTTGGGTGCGCGTGAAAAAAATCGATTATATTTTGAAGTGTTTAGTTTAGGTAAGCATGCAGTGGGCAATTGGAAAGGATAACATTTCTTTTAGTATTTCAGATGAGAGTATAAAATGAGATCAAGTTTGCATGCATGCATTCCATTGCACGGACTTTAAAGATCTTGACGCTCATGTTCTAGCCAGCTACCTAAATACACTTTGCACTCAACTAGGTCCAATACCTCATCGCCCAGGATTGTGCTCAGTCGTTTGAGAGTCAGACTATACACTGTCGCTGTCTTCCTCATTTACTCTTTCCCTTTCCTGCTCTGTCCTATCACTCTGCTATACTATCTTCTTCTTCGCTAGATCAATGACCTACCTTTTTTCTTGAAAACTCTTCCTGGACAAGACTCCTTGTTTGTGTATGAGGTCTGTTGGATCAGCTTGGGAGTATTGGACGCTTTCTGCCGGGTGGTCACTGGGGCTTCCTATGATGTTATTATTTAGCACTGTAGGCATTTTATATGTATGTGTTTTGTTGATAATTTATAATGATGTTTGTATTCTATTTTGTTTTTGTAACCGGGGGTTCGAGTAGTTGGGGTAAAGCCTCAGCCGTCCCCTGCGTGGGATGTCTTTATTGTAAAGTGACTGGCCGGTGGAGGGCATTCAGTTTTCTCACTAGGGTTGTTTCAGCAGATCTTTTATGCGGATCGGGGGTTGTCCGGTCCTGATTTGGCTCGGAAGAGTCCGCTGGACCTAAAGCAACAATTAATCAATCAATCAAGCAAGCGAAACCAGTGTGATTTTTTATCTTTGAGATGCCAGCTCACCCATTGCCACTGTTCTGCAAACCACACATGTTTATGTCTTGTCCATAGTACTGCACGCTACCAGTTGTTTGAACATTAAAATATGTATTACAGTTTGAATACATTTATACTGAAGCCATTTGACCGATTTGTGTTTTCTTTTTCTCTATCTTTTTCTCATTCTGTTGCTCAGCTCAGTTACGATTACATAAGTTTTTTTAAAGCACATTCTGCATCAAACTTCAAAGCAGTTTTCATAGTGAGTCAAGAAAAGTTTATTCATATTCTCAGCATCATAATACAAATGTCTTTAACATGTTCTACTGCTAGTTAACTAAAATCCACTAAAGATTTACAATAAAGTCTTTTTGAAGATTTCAATTCAATGTATTTGAAATCAGTTTACAAATTATGTGATTTTAGAATGTAACATCTTTATAAGTATGATGGTACACCTGCAGACCGCCTGGTAATAATGCATAAGAGTTTACACAAATTAACTACACAATAATGGTACAGATGAGCTTACCAACAATGACTACATAATGATGGTACATAAGAGTTTACACACCATGACTACTTAATGATGGTACACAATGACCGCATAAAGTTAGTACAAATGAGCATACACAAAATGATCATATAATGATGGTACACATGAGTTTACACACAATGACCACATAATGTTGATACGGATGAGCTTAAACACAATGACCACATAATGTTGATACAGATGAGCTTACACACAATGACCACATAATGTTGATACGGATGAGCTTACACACAATGACCACATAATGTTGATACAGATGAGCTTACACACAATGACCACATAATGTTAGTGCCAAAGAGGTCACACACAATGGCTGCACAATGATGGTAAGAAATCACACTTCCATGTTTGTTGCTTTAGAGAAATAATTTATATACCACAGCTCTTAGAATGCAAAAACGAAGCAAATTCCATAATTTGGAATAATTTGGAGTTCATAGAGCTGTTCGGTAGCCAGATATATACCGGCAGCGTAATGATGGAAAATTGTTAAAGACCGCTTAACGGGGTCAACTCCTGTATGTGTGTGTATGTGCGTGTGTGCGTTCTGATTTGGTATTTCATGTTTTGCTTTTGCTTTGTTTATTTATTCTTGTATTTTTTTAAATCTATCTATCTATCTATCTATCTATCTATCTATCTATCTATCTATCTATCTATCTATCTATCTATCTATCTATCTATCTATCTATCTATCTATCTATCTATCTATCTATCTATCTATCTATCTATCTATCTATCTATCTATCTATCTATCTATCTATCTATCTATCTATCTATCTATCTATCTATCTATCTATCTATCTATCTATCTACCTACCTACCTACCTACCTACCTACCTACCTACCTACCTACTACCTACCTACCTACCTACCTACCTACCTACTACCTACCTAACCTACCTACCTACCTACCTACCTACCTACCTACCTACCTACCTACCTACCTACCTACCTACCTACCTACCTACCTACCTACCTTACCTACCTACCTACCTACCTACCTACCTACCTACCTACCTACCTACCTACCTACCTACCTACCTACCTACCTACCTACCTACCTACCTACCTACCTACCTACCTACCTACCTACCTACCTACCTACCTACCTACCTACCTACCTACCTATCTATCTATCTATCTATCTATCTATCTATCTATCTATCTATCTATCTATCTATCTATCTATCTATCTATCTATCTATCTATCTGTCCGTCCTTTAATCTGCTAATATATTATTTAGTTTATTAATTTATTTTATTTCGTTATTTGTGGCCTTTCTCTTTTTCTTTCTTCTCTTTTATGTCTTTCAACTACAAGTTTCTTTCTTTCGCAGTGTCCCAAGTGCTTGTACAGTGTACATTGTGAGAAAAGTTGGGAAAGGGTTTAAATAATTAGTACCATTGAACACTGGGGCTGGCGCCTAGCATTCAACAAGGGACAGATGTAGAGTGCATTAAGGCGATGGATGACGAATAAGCAACGATAAGACGACAATATATACAGATTAAAGGCAAATAAATATGTACATAATTATGATAAGCCTCTAGGCAGCACGAACTAATTATAGAGGCACTCTAGAATACAAAAATGATACATGAAAAAAAAAACCAGAAGAAACACAACGAACAACAATAAATAGGCCTAGTAAGGAGTTGTCAAACACAAACCAACAGGAAGTAAAACAAAGTAGGTTGGTTGATGTTAACCTCAATCCACAAGAGCCGAATATTGAAGAGTACTTTATAGGCTATAGTTGATATGATATTATGGTAAATATTTTGTCAGAATAATGCCTGTTTTGCTTTGCACGTAAAGAAACCACCGGGTTTTGTGTGTGTGTTTTTTTAAACAGCTCAAGTAAATAAATATATAAACGAATTACAGAATTAAGAAAAACGCATGTTCACTGTCTAGATTTTCTCTGTGTGTGTGTGGGGGGGGGGGGTGTGTGCGCGCGTCTCTCTCTTTATCTCTCTCTCTTTCTCTCTCTTTCTCTCTCTCCCGGTACCTCTCTCCACTCTCCATCCAGCCTCTCGCTCTTTATCTTCGTTCCTCTTCACACCCTCTGTCGTCTTTTTTCTAACGCCACCACCACCCATCACCACTGCCCTTTAACTCCACCTCCCCATCTCACATCTTCATTATACACCCTTCTCTCACCAATTTCCCTCCTTCCCCCTTCGTCTCTCTCCCTCGATCCCTCCCCTCTTTTTTGTGGACAGGAAGTGTGGGACAGTATCGGTGTCGCTGAGCTAATGGAGGCAAAGGCAGGCAGTGTTGACAAGGCAAACATACACAAGTAGCACTTGTTCTAGCACCAGTTCTAGCCCCATGATAGCAAACCTGGCTTCCCTGGGCCAATTGTGGTGCTGGTATGTTCAAGATTCAAGATTGCGTTAACGTAAAAACCAAGACATGCCTTGCTTACTAAAATTCCAATAAATGTATAAGAACTTCAACCTTGTCAGGGCAGCAGTTGTTTGTTTGGAAAGACAGGACCACCAGTCTACGTTTCAAGGTATGTATTGCTGCTCTCCCTTGTCATCTCCATCTTCCTTGCGAAACAGGGACTCTTACAGCAGACTTACAACGAAGAATACAAAGCATGGAGATGAGGTGTTACAGAAGACTTCTGGGCATTTCCTTATACCCAGCACATCACCAACGACGAAGTCCGACAGACCATCACACAAGCCAGTGGACAACACGATGACATGCTCACAGTGGTGAAGAAACGGAAACCCCGATGGTGTGGCCATGTCATCAGAGCATCAGGCCTTGCAAAGACCATCCTGCAAGGCACGGTGCAAGGAGGCAGAAGAAGTGGGAGACAGAAAAAGAGTTGGGAGGACAACATTCGAGAATGGACTGGCTTGGCACTGAGCGAAGCCTTGAGGGTTGCTGATGATCGAGAAAGATGGAGTACGCTGTTTAAACGATCATCTGTGGTGCCCCAAAGACTTTCGAGTTACGGGGTAGAATAGGATAGGTATAAGAACTAAGGAAGTTACAACCATTTACTGCTTAAAAAGTTATTAATGCATAAACTATAACGATGCCACGGACATTAATGAAGTACAATAAGATGCACAAGCAGTCCCCTATTAATAACAATTGGAGGGGGTGGAAGAGGGGAAGACAATTCAATCCTCTTCATCTCCCAACCCCAATGTGCGGGCAGATGCCAGACGGGGATACCCATCCCAGGGAGGAGTGGGTAGGGACCTAAATCAACACTGAACCATCAGAGCATACACATTCATTCATACAGACTAAAGGGTGTATAAAGGATATATTACAGTAAAAAGTATTTACGTGGTAAATTGTGTCTTTTGCTGTAAATGGAATAATTTTGTGCTTTCAATTTCCCTTAGAATGTAGAAGGAGAGGCAGAGAGAGAGAGAGAGAGAGAGAGAGAGAGAGAGAGAGAGAGAGAGAGAGAGAGAGAGAGAGAGAGAGAGAGAGAACATCGCGGGTTCTCTAGCACATTAATCCGAATGTGAGCATTGACCATCTTACTGCTTCTATCTTGTATTATGGTTAAAGATCAGAGAAAAAACGTGGTGTCGGGTGGGGCAGGAGCAATCGGAATCACTACCAGGTTACTCATGCGGGCTCTTTGGGAGTTACAGCCCATGAGCGAAGCGCTCCGCTCTCCACACTCGAAGTCCAGAAGAGTAGGCAAGATGGCGACTGAATATTGACGGATCAGCAAATAGGATTAGGGGTATAGCTGATCAACAAAACCACCACAAGAGGAACAGAATAGATTTGTAGCTATGTATGAGGGAGTGAAAGGATTGAACTGATAAGTGAACTGATAAGTTCTCAGACAAGTGATAAAAATATTAGTGTAATAGACGAATGTGAGTTTGCGATGCAATGCAGGGCATACAAGAGGGCTAATAGGTTGAAAAGACAGACTAAACAATTCTTTTAAATTAGTTTTACAGGTTGGTGTGCATTCGTTGAGCTTCATTTGTTCAAAGTGTACACGATGCGTATTAACGTTTGTGAGCCTCGGCGCTCCAGTAGTTTTCATGTTTGGTTTCATTGGGTTTATTGTGCGTTGATAACGTGGATAGATAGATACTCAGTGCTTATAGAGTTCAGAGGACTGCAAAGAGCCGAATCCGGACCACACAAAATTAAGTAAAATCAGACTAAACTGTCAACATTTAAATATGATAAAAGATGTAATTAAAATCAGTCTCACCAATAAACTCCGTTGATAACGTGGATTTATTTCACAATGTATAATTATTTTAAAACTATTTCTTTTAGAACTATGTATGTGTATAACTGTGACTGGTCTGAATGTTGATGGTTGAGGAATCTGTACATCTGAAGTATGTAAGCTAGTTCTAGGTTTTATTCATTGAGAAATTGTGTGTATGTGTATGTGTGTGAGTGTGTGTGTGTGTTTGTATTGTATTGTATTGTATTGTATTGTATTGTATTGTATGTGCATGTACGCGCGCGGGGTATGCGCAGATAGGCGTATCTTTGGTGAATATAATTTATTTGCCTTTTAAATTACTTTCGCTTGTAACTTGTAATTAAACATTAATTTGTTTATTATGAGTGACGATCTCTGAGCCTGTATACTTTCCTTGATGAAGTAATATAGATTTGTTAAATTGAATTGAACTGAATTGAACTGAATAGCAAACACGTTTACACACCAGTGACTAAGACCAGATCATCGCGACCTTTTCTTGTTGTTGATGCTGCCGCGGCTTTGGTTGTGTTTTTTTGTTGTTGTAGTTATTGTTGACCTTCTTCTTCTTCGCCTTCTTTTCCTTCTTCTTCTTCTTCTTCTTCTTCTTCTTCTTCTTCTTCTTCTTCTTCTTCTTCTTCTTCTTCTTCTTCTTCTTCTTCTTCTCCAGCACGGCATCCCCTTCCCCCGGCCCTTCATCAACTTTCCTTAAGAACTGATCCCACGTAATGCAAACAAAAGAGCATGAACTAGTTTGTAAAACAGTGCAAAAGCGTTTGAGATGTCTGCGGTCTGTGCAACTCTCATGCTCAGTACAAACACAGCTCTAATACTACCTTGCCAGTTCTGTGATTCTAGCACTAGTGTTATAGAAAGACCCAAAACGAAAAGCAAATCGTTTGTGGAGTGGGAGAGAGAACAAAATAATGGCAACCACTTGCAGCTCACTCTTAGATTTCTGTGAGTCTGTTTGCTTTCAAATCGTCAGCGGTTAGCCACCAGTTAAAAACAGGTAATCCGACTCCAGCAGGGACGGTTTAAAACCATTGAGAGCGCTGATCGCTGGAGTTAAGCCCGATAGCGCCAGACTTAGATCTGATTCAAAGAATACTGATGGGCATCAGGCCTCAAGCACACTTAGTGCGCGAGTTGAAGCTGACTCAAAGAGAATGCAGATCGGGTTAGACTACAACGCGCGCGCGCACTCACACACACACACACCACACGCACACACACACACGCCCACCCAGACACACACAAAAACACACGAGTTTTAATCTTATATTGAACACAGATAGCAACTCTACTTGCGTGGAAGTGCCACGCGACAGGAAATCCTATCCAGGTAATACGAGTCCAGTTTTGTAGCAAGAGAATGATTCTAAACAGCTACAAGAGAACCGATTTGCAACCAGATATAACAGACTAATTACAAACAAGAGAAATGAACGCCTATCCAGGCAATTTAGTTGTAGTTGTAGTGAATGTAGTGTTCTTTGACTTTCTGCGGCGTACCTACATGAAATCATATTATCAGTGAGAGTTTATTTTTTTACCCTCCAAAATGACGCAACAATTCAGTGAGTCGATCTCAAAGCCTGTTCAAAAGCTGGATTCGATGGTTGCTAGAACGGTTCAGAAAACAGTCGTTCGGGACGACTCGTTGTGTACATTAACACGATCGCCATGAAGTATTATTCGAAAAGGTCCTACAGGGATACTTGATGTACGAAGGCATCATTCACGCACGAGAAAGGGCCGCTTTAAATGGGTTCTGAAGTGGCAAAACTGAACAGGGAAAATCGGCTGAGAAGATCAGCAGGCTGAATCAACAGACTATAGAACAATGCACCGTTTGTTCTTCTTTCACATCTGTTATATTCTATAGCACGATGAGAACAATGCTTTGGTTACGTTATACCTAAAAAGTTGATTCATAATGCATTACTAATTAACTACTGACTCATTTAAAGTAGTTCCACTTATTTCCTAAGTATTGTAAACTAAGCTAAGCTGATTTAACTTAGTATAAAACGTATTCCTTTTTTCTAAAGAAGGATGATGACGCGGTTTTATTCTGCCATTTAATTTCAAAGAAGAAGAAGAGGAATTAAACTATACTTTAAACCAAAGACTGCGAAGAGAAAAGGAGACGATGAAGGAGAAT
>CM072515.1:40775772-40803272 GCA_036898135.1 Oncomelania hupensis | reverse complement strand
TGTTGTGGTTAGGTTAATAAATGTTGTTATATTGTTGTTATTGTTGTTAATGTTGCTGTTTTTGTAGAGAGAGATTTCTCTTATATAGCGCACTTACAAGCTCAAAGAGCTTCTCAAGGCGCTGGCCCATAATATCCAGCAATCACACAATAGTTTGCTGAAGTCAAGATTCGAACCCACGTCGCCCAAGACGCACTCATACAAGTCGTTCGCTCTGACCACTGAGCTATCCATGCCCTTTTGTAGTTGTTAATGTTGCTATTGTTCTACCTTTTTTTGGGGTTTATTTTTATCCTTCGTCTTATTGCCTCTTTTTCTCCTGCTCTGCTTTTGTCTTCTTCGTTCTCTTGGTTTAAACATAATTTTATTATTCGTTTCACTTGATGCGTCTTAAAAGTATCTGTAATTGTAACAACTGATTAATTTATATATATATATATATATATATATATATATATATATATATATATATATATATATATATATATATATATATATATATATATATATATATATATATATATATATATATATATATATATATATATATATATATATATATATATATATATATGTATATATATTGGATTATTTGTTAGGTATTGTGGAATTGCAACATCAGTATTGAATGTCATATATCTTATTTTGTATGCTGCACAAACAACTGCTACCCTGACAAGGTTGAAGCCCATTTGAAAAGACAGAACCATCAATCTACGTTCCAAAGTAAGGCTGCTGCGCTCCATTGTCATCTCCATCTTCCTATACGCTTGCGAAACTGGGATCCTCACAGCAGACGTACAAATAAGAATACAAAGCATGGAGATGAGGTGCTACAGAAGACTTCTGGACATTTCTTATTCCCAGCACATCACCAACGACGAAGTCTGACAGACCACCACACAAGCCAATGGACAACACGATGACATGCTTACAGTGGTGAAGAAACGGAAATTTGGATGGTATGGCCACGTCATTAGAGCATCAGGCCTTGCAAAAACCAGCCTGCATGGCACGGTGCAAATAGGTAAAAGAAAAGGGAGACAGAAACGGAGGTGGGCGAACAACATTCGAGAATGGACTAGCTTGACACCGAAAGGTGGAGTACGCTGGTTAAACGATCATCTGTGGCGCCCCAACGACCTTCGAGTTACGGGGTAGGATAGGATAGGAAAGGATGCTGCATGACAGTTATTTTAGTTATTTTTTTGTCGTTGGCATGTACGACTGAATATTTGAGAATGGGAGTGTTAATTATACGAGGAATTATTGTAAGATTAGGCTCCCGCCTAAAATCTGCATCCTTGTTGTGAATAAAATGTCTTAGAGTCTGGCTCTTTCACTTTCCCGCCCTTTTCTTTTACCCTCTTCGTCCACAAGAGATCCACCTAGTACAGATTCGTCAATTTGGGTTATCCGAATAAATTCATCTTCTTCTATTTCCTCATCTACCTGATGCCTCTTCAATTTCTCTTCTTTTCCCCTCCTCATCCACAATGATCAGTACAACTTATGTTCAATCTGATGAATAAAAATTGATACAACAAATCCACAATGAGATACGTTAGTATCAATTTTTCACAAAATGTGTGTCATCAGTTGAAGCTGTCTTCCTTGTCCTCCTTCCTCTTCCTCCGCAACTAGCACCGATCGACTCTTCACAAAGTTATACAATTTAAATCAACCACCCTTCTCCATCTTCTCTTCGTCTATCAGCTCCTGCTCATATCGCCCCCCTTCTCTTTCAATTCCAATTCCTCATCCTTCAGGAGGTCATCCAGTACCAAGTCTTTCCCAATATTGTCTTGAAGTAATAAAATAGAACCGTCGCGAGCGACCAGCCCTGAACTAAACATGTATGTGGTGGGGTGACACTGAAAGTAGCTGGCGCCACGAATGTCGCCAGCGATGACAACTAAAAGATACGATCGTTTCCAGCTAAGATCAAAACTATTCATCCAAACTATTCACGACAATCTGACCCAGTATGTTGACGCACCGCGCGCGAAAGAAACCGTCCAAGCTGTTCTGCCTGCCAAAGATCCATTACACGTCTGCGTTTGTCGTAGAAGGTCACGTGACGGGTCACGTGCCCAGTCACCCTTCGGGTCACGTGATCGATTAAGAAAGAGCGTTTGATGCGCGTCGAGATCAACCTACGGTGATGATACAACAGGATTATTGCGCTATGAATATTTATGTGTGGACAGGAAAGGCTGAAGGAAATAAGTGGGAGTATTCAATTTGTATTGCCATTGCTTTCTGCTTCCTGTCCATGAAGTTGAAAAAGTAGCTAAAATGACGACCATAATTTGTCAACTTACTCTCCTCAGTTTTATCGTCATGGTTTTAGTACAATAACTTGGGGAAGGGCTGTTTATAAACCAATTCGAACAGGAGAATTTACAATGACTGACATTCGGTAGAGTAATACTACGTAATAATAGGTCTACGTCGAGTAAAAATGAAATTAAAAAATACAATAATCCTTACTTCAACTTCATCACACAATCTAAGCCTGATTCAAATGGAATACGGTTTAAAAATATTTATGTTATTTCTAAAGCGTGTGTCTTTAAACTACCACGTTAATAACCATTGATAGCATGGACTTCGTCATGGTCATAATCGTTATCAGAATTAGAATCACATTGTTTAATATTCCCATACTATACAAAAAAAATGTGTGCTGGGCACACAGGCAATCTGCAGCTAAAACCAATATATGTATTAATATGTAACAACTTCTTCCTCTTTTTTCTCCTCATCCTCCTCTTCCTCCTCCTCCTCATTATTATCCTCATGGTCTACGCCGTAATCATAGCCATTGTCCATATTAGTATTCTTAACAACAGTAATTTTCGTCTTAGTCGTCTTCGTTTTCTTGTTCTTCTTCTCACCTCCTGATCGTTCCCATATTCTCTTTGTTCATTTCTTTCTTCCTCATTCATCAGTTTTCCTCATTCATCAGTCTTCTTCTGCATCAGTCTTCTTCCTTCACCAGTCTTCCTCTTTCCAACATTCTCTTTCATTTCCTCTTTGGTGTAACTTGTCTTTCTGTTGCGCTCTTGCACCGACTGAACTGAACTGTCCGAGTCCTGCAATTACAACAGCCACAGCAGGACTAACCATCCGTTAGGGAAGGCTATGATTGTCAGGTTTTAGTGGTCGAACACACCGCAATGTTCCCAAGTCGCTATTGCGGTCGTGAACTGTCGGCTAGGCTTAAGATCAAAGTCTTCATCGTTTCGTCGTCGTTATCAGCGGTAGCAGAATAGTCGTCGTCGTCATCATCATCATCATCATCATCATCATCATCATCATCATCATCATCATCATCATCATCATCATCATCATCATCATCATCAGAGCAGCAGCAGCAGAGGCAAAACAACAGTTGCAGCAGAATCTTCATCATCACCTTAATATCATCATCAAGATCTTGTCATATTAATTCTCTTTTCCTCACTCTCGTCTTCGTCGTCGTCATCATCATTATCACATCATCCTCATCATCATTATCAGCAGCAGCAGCGGCAGAAGCAAAACAACAACAGCGGCAGCAGAATCGTAATCATCTTAAATATCATCATAATCATCATCATCAAATCGTCATCATCATTATCACATCATCATCATCATCATTACCAGCAGCAGCAGCAGAAGCAAAACAACAACAGCGGCAGCAGAATCATCATCATCATCATCATCATCATCATCATCATCATCATCATCATCAGTAGCAGCAGCAGAAGAAGCAAAGCAACAACAGCTGCAGCAGAAACGTCATCATCATCATCATCATCATCTCATCATCATCATCATCATCATCATCATCATCATCATCATCATCATCATCATCATCGTCGTCGTCGTTGTCATAATCACCATCATCATCGTCATCATCTGTAGCTAACGTGATCCTTCATCATCATCTTCAGCAGCAGCAGCAGCAGCATCAACAACAGCAACAGTACCAGCATCGTTGTCGGCGTCCTCCTCCTCCTCCTTATTATCATCATTACCACCATCGCAACACTATCATCATCATCATCATCATCATCATCATCATCATCATCATCATCATCATCATCATCATCATCATCATCATCATCATCATCATCATCATCATCATCATCATTATCATCATTGGGCTGTGAGTGTGATGAGGTAGAACGCTTAAAACAACAACAATAATAAAAACAACAAAACAACACCTTTTAAAACGCCTAAAATAATGTCGATAAAACCTCATCTTCAATGTGCTAAGATGTTAGGACGATAAAAAAATGATTTGCAGTAAAATGGCCATCATTGTCAGCACTTTGCAGTAGTTGGATGGCTGGGGACTCGAAGTCTATGGGTCAGGAACATAAATGCGCAACTTTGATGCTTTCATGAATTCATGACCATTACCTTTGTCGTCCATTCGGTCATCATCATCATCATCATCATCATCATCATCATCATCATCATCATCATCATCATCATCATCATCATCATCATCATCATCATCATCGTCGTCGTCGTCGTCATCGTCATCATCATCATCATCATCATCATCATCATCATCATCATCATCATCATCATCATCATCATCATCATCATCATCATCATCATCATCATCATCATCATCATCATCATCATCATCTTATTTCGTCGTCGTCTCTTCTTGTTCTTCTTATAAATTCAGTTCTTACCAAAAAAGGTCATCCTAACCACTAGCCATTGCAACATTTTAATGCAGTCTCTTTATTATATTAACGTAAACGAGCAGACATTCCCCACTATAGTCGCAAACGGAACGAGGACGACATAATTATGTGCAACCAGACGGAAGCAAATGCTGCTCAAAGTGCCCCTCGTATACTTCAACCAGATAGTTTATTACTCTGAATGTTTACATAGTATGCCAAAAAAATGAAGAATGAGGAGTAGAAAGAAGAAGGAGAAGAAGAAGAAGAAGAAGAAGAAGAAGAAGAAGAAGAAGAAGAAGAAGAAGAAGAAGAAGAAGAAAAGAAGTGGAAGAAGGATGAGGAGGAGGAGGAACAAGAGGAAAAGAAGAAGAAGAAGAAGAAGAAGAAGAAGAAGAAGAAGAAGAAGAAGAAGAAGAAGAAGAAGAAGAAGAAGAAAGGAAGGACAAAACCAACAAAGTGAGAAAGGAAAAAAGAAGAAGTTGAACGAAAGAAAGAAAGAAAGAAAGATAGATAGATAGGTAGATAGATAGATATATAGATAGATAGATAGATAGATAGATAGATAGATAGATAGATAGATAGATAGATAGATAGATAGATAGATAGATAGATAGATAGATAGATAGATAGATAGATAGATAGATAGATAGATAGATAGATAGAAAAAGACGAGGAAGCTAAAAGGAAGAAAGAAAGAAAGAAAGAAAGAAAGAAAGAAAGAAGAAGAAGAAGAAGAAGAAGAAGAAGAAGAAGAAGAAGAAGAAGAAGAAGAAGAAGAAGAAGAAGAAGAAGAACAACAACAACAACAACAACAACAACAACAAGAACAACAACAAGAACAATAACAACATCAGCAACAAGGAGAACAAGAAGAACAAGAACAAGAACAAAAAAGGTCGTCTGCACACGACGAAGTGCAAAGGATGCAATTCCCAATAAAAGTCGCGTAAAAAGCAAGCAGCATCAAAGAGCGATGCATTTTATTGGAGAAATTATCCGGTTTATTTGTTGTTATGACCTAAGAGAGAGCTCTGCTGTCTAAGCATGTCCGGCGTAAAATATGCAGGATATGACAGACAATCCTTTCCCAGACATCGCGGAAAATTGTTCACATTTTTGTTGTTTTATTAGACAGGATTCGCTTTTGTTTGACAGTATGTGCTGAACTCAACAGTGCTTGGGCCCTACCTGCAAAATTTCCAACATTTTATTTTATTTTAATGTATTTAGCTTTAACAAGAGAGGATTTCCTTGTGCAAGGAATCCGAAAATATTAGTTTATTAATCGTACCTTAAAACATTGGTAGGGTCTTCCCGACTACGCCTTCAGACTTACAGAAATCGGCATCTGCAGAAGCAAGCACCTTAGAAGCAGCAGCAGCAGAAGCTGCAATATCAACAGTAGCAGTAACAATATTCAGTAACAGTAAAACACGTTTTCTTGTTCTCCTTGTTTTCCTGAAATGTCTGTGCAACCTCTTATTCTTGATCTTCTTCCTCTTCCTCCTCCTCCTCCTCCTCCTGCTCCTACATTCACATGCTAGGCCTACGTACACATTTTTATTATTCGGGATGCGGATAATAACCTATGTGATTGAAATATACGAGAGGCATTTCTTCTTCTTCTTCTTCTTCTTCTTCTTCTTCTTCTTCTTCTTCTTCTTCTTCTTCTTCTTCTTCTTCTTCTTCTTCTTCTTCTTCTTCTTCTTCTTCTTCTTCTTCTTCAGCGTCGTCGTCATCGTCGTCGTTGACGTTGTTGAATATCATCTTGCGGTTTCAGAGGTTGGCAATTTGAAGATGCAGAACTGCAGACCATAATAATATTAGCCAATGCCTTACCTACCTTCAAGGAAAAATCTCCCTTTGTAAAACTGTACAATAAAATCCACCGTACGTATGAAGAATAGTTTCAACATCCTATGCTTTCCTCTCGCTGATGGCATTCCACAGAATTCTGGCAGAAATGTTAGATGTAAATCATGTCCTCTCATGTAAAAAAAAAAAAAAAAAGAGTACTCGACCTATAGCATTAATTAATAGAGTGAAATTAGTTGAGAGAGTGACAAGAAACACAAGACCTCAAGTCGAACATTTAAACAAATTATTGAAGAACAAAAAATCCGGATTGTTCTTTCTCGGACCAAAATCAAATTTTGACGCCGGCTCGTGCCTGAGAAGCTACACGCCTCTCTGCCTTTGTGGTGGAGGTGATCATTTCATTACATATTTTAATGTGAAAGGGCAGTACGAATTTAAAATGTGACCATCGCATATTCAAACTTTCTTTCAGGCGCTCTTCGGATCGTTCGGTTATGAACAAAGATTAGACGACTACACATTGAACAGGGCAGATTCAAATAGCAAACCTCCCTCGAAAGAAAATTAGCGTAGAGCAAAAAGCCTAACACTTCGTTTCTTGCGATACGCCTAATAACCTGTAGACATATTTTGCTTTTCTACCTTTAATGCATAGTCTATAATCTACCCTTGTATCCATCGTCTATATATATTACAGTTCAGCAAATGGAAAACCTCCTCTATCCTTAAGTTGATGATGAGCAATGAAGTAAGAACATAAAGCAAGTGACATTATTAAGAACCAGACTGACTCTCAACAAATTTACACTCCCCGACGGGGTCAGAAGAGGAGACAGGAGAGTTGAAAAACCAAGTGAAATTAAACCCAAAAGGCCTTGCGGACTTCTGGAGCCAGAAACAGAGCAGGACTCGGTGGGGAGAAAAAGGTTACTATTCAAATCACACCCGAGCAATTCAAAAGAGAGATGGCCGCATGATTCGGAATCATGTAAATGCACTCCTGGTAATCAGCCCTCTCGTTTTTATCCCCCCCTCCCCCTTCCCCACCCAGCAGAACAATCCCAGGAGTAGACCAGGCCCCTGAAACAGACGTTTAATTTCTCCTTGACGGAACATCAAGAAATAAGGCCTCTTCTAGTCCCTGATTCCTCTTTCCCTGATCCCTCTTTCCTCGTTTTAATTCCCCTTTCACCTCTGTTTTGTTTGGTCCTTCTCTGGTTCATTCTTGTCTTTCTCCTCTTTCTCGCTAACGGTGGCCCAAATAAAAACAAATGGACGAGTCCAGCAATTAGACGCGGACAGTTTCCAGAAGCAGCTTCCTATCCTTCAGGGATCTGTTTTTATGGTCTATTCTTATTGGCTTAAGGAGGGCATTTTTTGTCCGTGCGTCCATCCATTTCTACCTGTGTTTTTCCCCAGCCGTAGCTGTTGCTTCTTCATTCCTATCAGCTGAATAGCGTAGGCCTTTCATTTGGAGTATAGCATTACATGTATCTGCAGGTATGCAAGTATTTTAAGTGAAATAGCAAGGGATTGTCTATATAATACAAAGGTAAGACAGCTTTTCAAGGTGACGGCTATTGAAATCCAGCGTGCACATAAGAGTTTGGCAAAGTCAGGGATTGAACCCACGTCGCCCAAGACACACGTCAACAAGGCTTTCGCACAGAGCCACCCTTTCCTGAAAGCATTGTAGAGCATGACATTTCCAGACTAACATATTCTTGTAAGTACTCTCTCTCCCCCTCTCTCTCCCTCTCTCTCTCTCTCTCTCTCTCTCTCTCTCTCTCTCTTTCTCTCTCTCTCAGTGCGAACCTTTATAGTATGTACGCTGAGTGCAATGATTCCAAAGCTAGAGTTTTGATACTAGTGGGAGGAATGATTATAATTATGCAGATATAACAGGTTTTTAGCGACGTGCACAAAAGAAGTGTGGAAGTTAACTTCATGAACTTGGTACGTTACCTTTCTTAAGGACAACAAACAAATAAAAGATACCGGAAGAAGAAGAGGAAGAGGAGGAGAAAGAAGAAGAAGAAGAAGAAGAAGAAGAAGAAGAAGAAGAAGAAGAAGAAGAAGAAGAAGAAGAAGAAGAAGAAGAAGAAGAAGATGAAGAAGAAGAAGAAGAAGAAGAAGAAGAAGAAGAAGAAGAAGAAGAAGAAGAAGAAGAAGAAGAAGAAGAAGAAGAAGAGGAATAACTGAATAAACAAACACGAAAAAGAAGAATAAGAACAACCCAACAACAAGAACAACAACAACAATTAATAAAACAACCCAACAACAACAACATTCTTAAATCTGGATTCCATTTCGTTCCCATGTGAGATACGACAGTCAACGATTAAGAAAAGCGCAACTTAGAGATACAAACACAGACTATGAAGCAAAATATCGGAACAAAAAGAAAAAAAGAAAGAAAAAAGACGACAATTAAAAACACAAAGACAAAAAGAGATGAAAAGAAAATGAAAGGAAAGAAAAGGAAAGGAAAAGATAGAAGGAAAAAACAACCACGAAAAATCCAACACGTAAGAAGCAGAACTCCAGCTCTGGAAGAAACAGGCTCCAAAGGGGCACAACTGTGGCAGCAAAGGGCAGGCAATTTAGCGTAATACACTGCCGACAGCTGCGGCGGAATATGAAGACTAACTATCCCTGTTAAAAATTCAAATTTCTCCCACTTAGGGCCCCAATCCCCGGGACAGGCCCCAGCCAGAGTATCTACACCTCAAAGAACTAGTTATACGCGCTTCTCGAAAGTCTCTCATATTCTGCGAGGACAGGCCCTCGCTATTATATTCTGCTGGACGCAATCAAAGAAAGACGGGGGATGACAGAGGACGCGACTCGTGGTCGTCTTGCGCCGTACGCTCTTATCCCCCCTGTTGTCTCTGGCTTCAATCATTTCCTCCTAAGCTTCCAGACTCCGCTGCGTGGCCGTTGATATGGTGAAGTTGCTATTCAGCATTCAGAATGTATGGGCGATCGCAATGGCTATTGGAACTGATAATTAATGTAAGATTTCAATTGTTATCAACGTGTCCATTATCGTCGTCGTCGTCGTCGCTATGCTCCTCCAACCTAAATTCTTCCTGCCCATAGCACAGTTTTTCATGCTCGGAAATAGTTATGTCCATGCTGGGTTGAAACTAATCATGCACCACGTGATCCAAAACCGATCACCAAGTCAACACGTAAAGCGTCTACAAGAATAGCGACGTTCGAAAAGAAATATTCAGTATCTCGGCGCTTTTCTCGATTTAAGTTTACTGTATTTGCGTTTTGTACTTTTAGGAAGCACACCTCATGTCTTTTTTTTTTCTTTCTTTGTACCTTGTCCCACAGCCTTGGCTCAGTGGTACTGCGTTCGCGTGGCACACCGATGACCCAGGTCGAATCCCGTGGTGGGCGATACAAAAAGTGGCTATTTTCACTGTCCGTCTCCTTTTTTTTAAACAGCAATAATAAATGTCTTTGTATAGCTCAATTCCTTATAACGCTTTGCTCAAAGCTCCAATAGCGAAACCTAATATAAATACCTTGGAGTACTCTAAATGTTAATAGAGCAACAAACCCTCCTCTTCCAACACCCCCATGACTACAACTCGCACCATCCAAACCCCATCTCGTGGTGCAGTAGGTCCTATGCCGAAGGTCGCGGGTTCGATTCCCGCAAAAAGGCGACCTTTTGTGACTTAGATTCGAGACTACTGAGGTCACCGAGGGTTTTCTCCGGGTACTCCGGGTTCATCTTTTTTTTAATAATAATATTGGATGCAGCCAATCCAAAATATCAAAAATACACACATTCGACTTCCCTTCCATATTCTAGTAGCGATCTCCCTGCCTTTACACCACATGTTTAATTGATTGATGTGTGTTGGTTTTGTGTGTCAGAAGGGGTGAAACATGTGAGCGTGTATGTTGCTACAGATCGCAGCGCTTTGAGTCTGACTGGTGATTTGGGGACAAGCGCGTATATAGCATCCAGTATTATTATTATTATTATTATTATTATTATTATTATTATTATTATTATTATTATTATTATTATTATTATTATTATTGATCTCCACCCTCACACTCGTCCTCCGCTAAGTTTCCATATCCTGATTATTAGTGGAATCCAAGTGATTTCCTTCCCTATCTGTAAACGGTAGTATCGCGCTTGGTAACGGATTATCTTGATTGGCAGATGCTATGGTTAACTCCGAGGGAACCAAATTGCTGGGCTTAGTGAAAGTGAACTGCTCTTGCTCCATTGACATTGATGAGTGATTTTATCTAGGCACTCACCTTGAAGAATCTTCTGGTATGTTTTGGGTCTCTTGTATTTTCCTAATCTTGATGTGGACCTGTCATAGGAATGTGGACCTACACTAACTAAGAATAGAATTATATTTGTAACGAATATTTATCTTTGTTTTTAAGAGGTATTAGAAATAGGAAATGTGGGTAAGAGGTTTATGGTAGTTTCCTTTGTGCATATAAGTATGCGTGTGTGTGCGGGCGCCTGTGCAAGAAGGAGTGAATGTATGTGTATATTAGAGAGAGAAAGAGAGAGACTGTTACACTCGTTGTTGTTTTTATATCAGTAGTTGATTCAGCCCCGATGTTTGAATCCTGATAGGTGTAACTCAGATTCGCTTATCCACGCAACCTGTTCACTCAGCAACCAGACAGGAGTCGTCGTATGAAGTTTTCCAACTTTATTCAGCGAACATCAACAATTGCATACAATCGCTTTTTCCACTTTTTTTACTTTTGAAACAGTGCGGCACTTATATAGTCTCTCTATACTACAGAGAAAGAAAGAACATTCGGGCAAGACACAATTATAACCAATCAGAATAAACTTCGTCATCACTGTCTTACGTCATACAACCATATTTAGGCTAAAAGAATCTCTCAGCTGTTACTACACCCATCGCGAAACTTCGATCGATAGTAAACAACCAATTCTAGAAAATTTTCAAATAATATCGATCAACTAAAATTACCAACGTTATACAAAGTTTCTTTTAACAACATCGCAAAATCAAATCAAAGATAAATACACTCTATTATTGCACGCTTTGCAAAATAAAACGATCAGATCTATCGCGCGCGTCCCACACGTACCATTGTGCGCGTCTCAAACGTAACAGAGAGAGAGAGAGAGAGCGTGCGTGCATGATTGCTTGTTTGTTGCGTGTCACTATTGCTATTTTATCTGCGCTGGTCCACAAAGAAACTCAAAACTACTCACTAAAACACAAACTAACACACCCAAGCTAAGACAAAACAAGGCAAAATTATATAAAACAAGAAAGGGAACGAAAAGAATTAAGAAAAAAAACCAGAGACATGCAGGAAGGAAGACGACAGGACAAACAGTCTCCACAAATAAAAAGAGTGGGTCGGTAAAAAAAAAAAATAAATGGAAGGAAATTCAGAAATCAAAAACATATGGGGCGTAAGATTAAGAGCATTGGAATATGATAACGGGCAGCCTCCAAGGGCATTCAATATTGTACTAACGGGAGAAAGATGGAGACAAACCGCTAAAGCAAAATGGCGACCTCCGGGTCGCACTCATTTCCGGCACGGGCTCAGTGTCTTGAGCGCGAGAGTAGACGCCCTTGAATGTTCATTTAATGGCGGCGCTCCTGGGAAAAGCGTTTTGTGTGGGTGTTTTGTCTCCAAGTGACCCTGTCGGACCCCTTGTGCTCTCTAGGCAGTCTTTAGGCTCTAGCTACATCGCTTTCTTCCATGTATTAGAACCATTGACTTTTTTGTGCGGTCGTTCCCGTTTCTCTGGTGGGCTCTGCGGTCAACGGAGTAGAGTCATTAGTATAAATTTGGCCCTTATATAATCCCCCAAACTCCTCCCAATACTTCCCTCAATCTTTCTCCTCCCTATCCCCCCTCATCCCCTTTCCTCTACACTGATCGTCTAGATAGCACCAGATAAAAAAGAAGTTTGAACTAGCCAGTTGCTGGCGGTGTCTCTTCAGTCCTCGACTATTGTCGTTGCAAGCCTTTATTTCGCACTCAAAAGCATTAGTTTGGGGGGTAAAAGCGACGCTATGATGCCACTGAGCAATTTTCCTTCTTCTGTAGAAAATACTAGCATTACAATGAGTTGTAAACCATCACATAATTTGTTTTCCTTCTGAATACTATCGATATAGATTTTTAATTCAACGCCATTGTCTCACATGCCGACAAAATTGGAAAAACGGTTTTTATCCTGGATATTATTAAACACACATTCGCACATACAAATACATACCAGCATGCAGCCTATCCACATTATGCACATTTCCATCAAACATAAATGAAAAAAACCTAAAAGCGCTGTTCATTAATATTCTGCAGAAACATACAACCAGTGGTCTAGTAAATTCTAAATAGTGCATATGATGTAAAACGAGTCAAACTGAAAGTTTAAAATCCCAACAAAACACTCACGAAAAGCATCATTAATTTATAGTATGTTACAGATGAGATTTTAACGTTAAGGTGAAATTCTAACTTGTTAGTGCCAAGGGTGTGCACAACGCCATGTTACATGTTAAGCAACGTTCGGAGGGGATTAGTACTTGGATGGGCCACCATGCTTGGATGGTAACCGCCAAAACGACACAAAAAGATTGAAGCAAGGGCACGACACACCCGGACCCCAGTCCACCCAGCGGTGAATGGGTACATGGATCTGTCTAGAAGCGGGGATGGTAACGCAGCGAGGAAGAGGAGATAGACACCACCCTCATTAAGCTGGCCTAGAAAAAAAGGGAAGTCTCAAACTCTTCCCTTCCCAAAGACAGATTCGAAGCGGGGATACCTTTACCTCTTTTTTTTTTCACTGCCTAGATTCAGCCTAGAGTGAGGTTACATATTAATTTCAATGCAACAGGGCCGTTCAAGTTTACCATAAAACCTGTCTTCATTTCTGATATTTCTATCCAGACTGCGTAACTGAGATTCAAGGCTTACTTACGTTCGTCTCTTGGAGGAGAGGTGAACGCAAGCCTCCGATAGTCTCTGCTAAGCAGTGTGATCTCGATCCGGCATGTATTTACTCACTTATGCATTTTAGACAGGTAAACGGGTGAACGTTGAATTTCAAAGCACGTGAGTCGTTCAATTCTAAACATACCCTTTATTTATACTTTTTTTTTTCTCTCGATCATATCACTCTTCCTCCTTTATCGAAACAGCATTTAAAGCACCCAAGTTTCGTTTTTGACTCTGCATGCTCTTCTACTCCTTTCTTCATTTTCTCCACCTTTCAATCTCTTTCATTCGCTCTTTCATCAAAGCACCTTAAATTCAAAGTCGCAACGCCCGACATGCGTCTCGTGAACCGTTAAACTCAATCTCTTGGCTGCTCGCTGGCTCGTATCGTGCAGCTAATAGGGATGCATGGGGCTTCTGAAGACAACAGCGGCACACTACATCTTTCAAGTCTCGCCGCCTCAATTTAATGGTGATTTACCAGTGATGCCAGTGGAATCGTACACTGTTTCAAGGTGATTTACCCGCTGACGATGGTGACGGTGCGCTCACGTTTAATTTGCTCGCCTCTTTTGCTGTTGTGAGGACATTCTGAATATCCGAAATCTTGTGCAGACTAATCTCAGTAACCTACACTATAGCCTCCGTGCAGTTGACAGGAACTCTGACGTACTTTCTAGATAGTTTTAACTATATTTGCTGAACTCTTTAACCCCATAATAATATTAAACTGTAATCTATTTGGTTTATTTCATATATTTATTCATTTCAATCATAGTACTCAATATTGAGCTTGTTTACATTACAGCACTAAAATGTGAGATACATGTAATTGGAAAATTCGAGAAATGCATTAACACAAGACAGCTGTGAATCGTGTATCAAGCAAATTGCTGCAGCATTTTTTTCTATATTTGGTTTGATTTATTTATCTATGTTGTATTTTATTATATTTATTTTAACCCGATCAAACCAATCTGCTGTCGGCTGTCACTCCCCAAAATAATGTGATAAGTTTATTTAGTAAAGTTAATAAAAGCAAAACAATTGAGACGTGATCTAACTCGACAACAGTTATAAGTAGGGAGTTTAGGTATATTGTGCCGTGTTTATATAATTGGTGAAAGCAACAGAGGCATGTGCAAATAAACCCTTATTGTTTCAAGTTTTAAGAATTCCTTTTCTTTTCATTGCTGCGTCTGTTAAAGTTTATTTCCTGTTTCTGGAGTCACAATGGCTTATTTTTAAACATTTCATGTTTGTATGTGGCATATTAAACTACAGTCCATTAAGCACTTTCAAAACTGAACGTGGCCTATAAAAGTTCAAACCTTTCTGTTGTGTGAGAGGGAGAGAGAGAAGATGCAAAGTTATGTAGCCGTACACAACCTAAACACTGTAGGAGAGACAAAGAAGTAATTTTAAGACGTACAAATACTCTTGGTGAGAGGGAGAGAGGGAGAGGGAAAGAGAGGGAGAGAGAGAGAGAGAGAGAGAGAGAGAGAGAGAGAGAGAGAGAGAGAGAGAGCGTTTATGAGTTTATACATGTGTCTGTATCCCCCGTGGTAACAATCCACAGCAGCACATTAATCAACATATTGATCATGGCTGCTGTAATTGTAAATATATGTTTGGGTATGTGAGATGAGAGAGAGAGAGAGAGAGAGAGAGAGAGAGAGAGAGAGAGAGAGAGAGGAGAAGGAGAGAGAGACACAGAGGCGAAAGACAGCGACAGACAGACAGACAGACAGAAAGATAAGCGCAACAAAACACAAAACCACACACATACAACATTCAGACACCACAAAGACGCAAGTCCCCAGCGTACCGGCATGTCCCCCTGTTTATTCCCCTAGAATAAAAGTTCTCCCTGGACCTTAAAACTGAAGTGTAGATCTTAAAAAGCAGCACGGTGGTCCGGCAGAATTTTTGATACGGCAACCCCATTTTAGGGTCCAGTTAAGCTAACCTGTATGACAATTTATTTAGCGCAGGAAAGTGAAGGCTGTTGAAAAAAAAAAATTGACATATTCCGAAATATCCTCTTGTGTACGTTGCTTCAAATGCTTTAAAAGCAGGGTCTTGAGTCTGGTGCACTAATTTATTTATGTAGAAAGTTTTAATCTCTTGCTACCTTAAAAAATTTTTTTTTAGCAGTTAACCTAGCGGCCTCTTTGATAATAAATTCATAAAAAATAATACAATTTGAAATCATTAGCTATCCTATTCTATCCCATCCCTTAACTCGAAGGTCGTTGGGAAACCACAGATGATCGTTTAACCAGCGTACTCCATCTTTGTCTGTCCTCAGCAACCCTCATGGCTTCGCTCAGTGTCAAGTCATAGTTATTGCTCTATAACACAAAAACTTGCACACTCCCTTGTTTTTGGAAACACCCCCCCACCACCACACACACACGAATCCATGCGAGACCTGAGAAGAGATTGCATTGGAGAGGGAAAAGGACAAAGAGTAATAGTAGTGGTAGAGGGGTTGGTGGTGGTAGTAGTAGTAGTAGTAGTAGTAGTAGTAGTAGTAGTAGTAGTAGCAGCAGCAGCAGTAGTAACAGAGTAGTAATAGTAGTAGTATTGGTTATGTACATGCATGTTTTTGCATGTCGTTTGACCAGTAGTAAAGGCAAAATCTAAGAAATTGAATTTACAGTAAGCACAAGAATGGAAACGTTTTTCCACATGCTTTCTGCGTTTGTGTGATGAGCAGTTATATTTCAAGTTGAGAAAAAAATGAAAGAAACTTAGGAAGTAAGGAAGAAGGAACTTTCTTGAACTTCCGAAGAGAGTTATGTCCTACATCAGATATTTCCGTGGGTTTGTTTGTTAGATTGTGTGTTGTTGTTGTTGTTGGTTGTTTTTTTTAAACAACAATTTTTCCTAAATCTTCATCTTTTATTTAAAAGATGCCTCGTGTTATATAACTAAAAAAACGATTTTCTAAAGGCATTTGACTCGTAGTGAACCGTTCTCTTCGGCTTTGTTGTGTCATTTTTCGGTCACTGCCGCAAATGGTTCAGAATTTAAACAACAACAAACAAACCCCCCAAAAAAGAAAACGAGGACGGGAGTCCCCTTTCCTTCTCCCCCTTCCCCTCCCCCCTCCCCCCATTTATTGATGTTGATGCGATGTTTCTTTGCGTTTTATTTTTGTCTTACTCGTCAGGTTAACGCGTTTTGTCGCAGCATTTAAAGACACCGCCGTGATGCTTACTAGCTTACTACAAGGGTCCTCGAGCGCACCTTGCCTCTTTGATTGCGTCTGCCTCGTAAAGCCCTCTCGGAACTGTTTCCTCGTGTGGTTGTTTTGTAGTTTATGTCAACGAGGAAAACTTCCCACACAAAAACAAAGGCAGGACTGTGCGACAGGGAAGAGCAACGCGACTTGAGAATTAGAAATAATGTGTGTTTCGCTTTTGTATTCCTTAAAGGGCTAGAAGTATCGAGAATGTTTGTTTGTTTGTTTGTTGTTTTAGTGAAAATGAGTTTACGCTGGGAAACTGTATTGTTGTCACATTATAAGATGATATAGTGGACAATCGTTGCTCAAACTGACCGTACTATTCAAACATGTGAAATGAGAACAACTTGTTTAAATGTCGCTCGACAGATCCCAAAATTTATTAAGGTTTGGGCAGAGCAACTGTATTAATGTAAAGTTGAAGATTTTCTGCCACAGCACACCAACATTCAAAACCATTACTTGTAAATAATTGTCTACAACGACACTATAATAAGATTAAAGATTAAAATATTTGCAAAATCGTCGCAGCATTTGTTTTGTTTTAACAACACCATTGCTAATGATCTGTCTTAATTGGAAGGTTTGTTGATGTTCACAAAATTTGTTTCGAGGTTCTAAGATTCCGAACCTAGACTGAACCTTTTGGGCTAAAAAAAGGTTCAAGAACCTAGCTTCGTGATCTGTGAACCTCCAAAAAAAACTTGTTAAACCTCCACGAAACTTCTAACTAACATGTCATAAGAGATATCATCAAATACAGAAAGACGTTTTAAAACTTCCCATGCATTAACCACTGAATCTTTCAGTTTATTCCATAAAACTGCACTGTTGTGCTAAAATAGGAAGGAACCTGGTGACTCGTTTCCTAAAATAAATATTTGCGTAAAAATAGTTACAATACCAGAATGCACCGTTACGGACATTGTTAGAACACCTCGGATTTTAATGTTTTGCTTTAACTCTCCTCTTAACATACTCTCATCCAACTTACAGCGATTGCTGTTTTTAGTATAGTTCACAATTGCTAACCGCCAAACCGTTCTATTTATTTCATAAAACTGTATTCTTTGTTTAGTCAGCCTGACCAAAAATTCCACAAAACAAAACAACAACACAACTATTTTCCTACTTTCTCATACAATCACACTCAAGCTGCTGATATCCTCTAGCTGCACTCTTTGCTGTTACCGTTAGCTGATGCAGAACTTTTAACACATGCACTCACAGTAGCTCTGTCATCCTGACAAAACTGACACCATCTCGCGTTTACACTCAAACCGCCGGGCATCTTTCAAATAATTTTACTGTAACTGCGAGTTGATAGATATGTTTAACACACTCGCTCACCTCGGCTGACACAAACCAAGAGGTACGTCCGTTACAAAATTCTGAAGCCGTTTTCACCTATCCCTATCATATTCCTATTCTATCCCATAACTCGGAGGTCGTAGGGGCACCACAGATGATCGTTTAACCAGAGTACTCCATCTTTCCCTGTCCTCAGCAACCCTGATTGTTTTGCTCAGTGTCAAACCAGTCCATTCTCGAATGTTGTCCTCCCACCTCTTTTTCGGTCTCCCTCTTCTTCTACCTCCTTGCACTGTGCCTTGCAGGACGGTCTTTGCAAGACCTGATGATCTGGTGACGTGGCCATACCATCGGAGTTTACGTTTCCACCATCCATGCATAACTAGCTAGTGTTCTATCATTGCTCTCTTCGCTTGCTTCAACTCGTGCAGGTCATTGTCATTTTTCGTCAACTGCACGACGTGCAGACGACTTGCACGAGGAGAGGAGCGTGCAAGGTGCTTGCAGGGGCACAGAGATTGCGCACGAGCCAGTATGTTTGCGCCAAAAGTTCAACTTTGGGATCCTGCCAGCTTTTGCATGGCGAGTCTGAAAAGACCACTTGAACCTCCTTTCGCAACAAGTCAATCTGAGTATAAGCTGCTGTGTAAATAGAATGTATGCGCCTTGCCTCTGCGTGTTGAGTTCGTAGCCTATTTTGTTTCTATATAACGCATTTACCAGCCCAAGGCGATGACTAGAGGTTTTGATCGCGTCAAGTTGCCAACATTCTGCATTGTCGTGCACTATCAACTAGGGCAACTGAGCAATCGCGGTCTACTTATGTTTGCATACTTATTTCAATCTGTTGCCTGCACTTAATAATATAACGACCGGGTTCTTTACCGTGAAGCAAAAAGGAATAAAAAAAAGATTAAGCAGCCACAATTTTATAGAAAGTAAATAAAACCTTAATGATTGTCTTCAGTTTATGGGAGAAGGAAGGAAGTAATAATAATAATAATAATAATAATAATAATAATAATAATAATAATAATAATAATAATAATAATAATAATAATAATAATAATAATAATAATAATAATAATAATAATAATTTATTGTTTCTTTTATTGTTCGATCTCTTTTTGTGTACAGTCGCCTTTTCAACTAGAGCTGCGTCACTATGTTACGTAGGCCTACTCTCACCACAAACGGCAGCAACAGAAATTCGTCACGCCCTCACTCCGATTTTTTTGGAGAGAGCCGACGTCCACAAATATTTGTTCTGAGATCGTTGATGATGAGAATTATAGAACATTACATGTTGACACAGGGGAGAAAAAAAAGCACGAGCCATAAATACCTCCATGTTTGTTCAAGAGCAGAACGTGCGAAACGGACGCCATCATGCCTGGCAAGGGAGATAACGGGCTGCTGAATGTGCCATATTTGTCTCCCTTCAAGTGATGTCTTTTTGAAGTAAGATATATTTTTTTAATGGACTTTTGAAAATGGTGGAAATGGGAGAGAAAAGAGAGAGAGAGAAAGAGAAGAGAGAGAGAGAGAGAGAGAGAGAGAGAGAGAGAGAGAGAGAGAGAGAGAGAGAGAGAGAGAGAGAGAGTAACTCAAAGTTATGAACAGTAATTAGAAAGAAAAACAAAGTAAATAAATATACGAAGAAAGAACCAGAACGGGAAATGTAAACATTTCAAATATAAATTTGCTGTAATGGACAAGAACACCACGATTAGACACACTTAGGAGTCTTTTTTCTCTGTCTTCTCTCTTTCCATCTGTCCTCTTTATTTCCATTTCTTCTTTTTTTTTTTTTTTTTTTTTTTTTTTTTTTGTGCGACCAATACGAGAACAAACCTTTCGCGCCAATGGCAGGTCTTGCGGAATGGTCACGTCGCCAAAGTACACAGGAAAACATTTGAAATATAATTAGATTTGCTCGTTAAAGACGATTCCAAGCGTTCTTCAAACACTGTCTCATTGAAACGGATCCAATACCACGCCTCGACCACCCCCTGCCATATTTTTTTCTCTTCTTCTTCCTCCAGAAACAAGTCCTACAAGTAAGACTCAGTTCACGCCCTTCGTTACAGCTCTTTAAAATCATTAGGAAAATACAGCACAGCTTTGCTTTTTTTTCTTACAGCTTCAGATAACTGAAATATTTAAAATATTTCCTTCGTGTAGTTAGACGAATTTGTTTAGAATATATGGCAATAAAATGTGTACATTACATTACATGATTATTGCTTTAGGTCCAGCGGACTCTTCCGAGCCAAATCAGGACCGGACAACCCCTGATCCGCATAAAAGATCTGCTGAAACAACCCTAGTGGTAAAACTGAAAACTCTGCACCAGCCAGTCACTTTACAATAAAGACACCCCACGCAGGGGACGCTGAGGCTGTACTCTAATTGATCGAACCCCCGTTTACAAAAACAAAATAGAATACAAACATCATTACAAAATATCAACAAAACACATACATGTATATAAAAAACCTACATTGCTAAATAATAACATCATAGGAAGCCATAGTGACCACCTGGCAGAAAGCGTCCAATATTCCCAAGCTGATCCAACAAACCTCATACACAAATAAGGAGTCTTGTACCGGAAGACTTTTCAAGAAAAAATGTAGGTGACTGGTCTAGCGATGAAGAAGATAGTATAGCAGATTGATAGAACAGAGCAGGAATGAGAAAGAGCAAATGAGAAAGACAGCGACAGTGGGAATTTCAAGCACTAAATTTCCAGAAAGTGGGGATACTATTTATACTGAAACCCCCGGCACCCCAACGGGGAATAATATGTGTGTTCGGTTCCTTATTTTGTAACTGATATAGCCAACTTAATAATTTTAAGCTTACTTCGTCTTTTAAAATCTTAAGAGAAAGGAAAACTGGATGTCCTTCATCCATCACCATTTACCATTTACCTCCAACCTCAATTTCGATCTTCAACCAATATATATTAAAAAATTCATTGTGTTTGGATGATTGTTAAAAATCTTTTAACTGGTACATGGTAAATGATCCTAATGAGTTTGTTTTCATTTTCTCGCCTACGAAACATGCTTACGTGTTTCCTTTATTTATGTCTTTATTGTAACATTTATTCACATAAGTGATAATGTGTTATCAATTTTCATTTTCTTCAATTCTTTCTTCTTCTTCTTCTTTCACCTCTCGTCAACATCCGCTACCACAAAACCCTCATTCCCAACCCTACTCTTAAGGGATAATAAAAAAGTCCTCGTGGTCTTTTCTCAAAAGGCGCCACAACGATGTTGACGAAAGCAATGAAGGCGACAAAGAAAGACGCGCTCAAGCCACGGTGCTAGCACTAAAGAGCCCTTCATCTGTTCAAAGCTCCTCTGAAGGAAAACAGCAGAGTTTCTGAGACGCCTTGAGCTTGGTATTTTTATGCGCTGTGGAAGAGCAATCTGACATCAGCCATCTTACTATACAAAATACACTATACATTTTCTGGTGAAATGGTTGTTGTTTCAATTTTGTATTAAGTTGTACTGGTGACTGGTCATCCATGGTGCAGGCCTTGGGCGTGTGCAATTTGATCGACCCAAACTAGTTTTGTATACGATAAATTTCAGTGAAGATTACCCGAAGCACCTCTTTGAACCCGCACACTATGTGTTACTTCACAAATGCTAAGGCAAAATCCAAGATTATTGCTGTCACACATGCAGAATATTTGTTATATTACTTTGTTTCGTATCATTGGAATTTGCCACTGTGTCTACGCAATTGTCCCAAAACACACACACACACACACACACACACACACACACACCCATACCCCCCCCCCCCCACACACACACCCTAAAATTCCTTGTAATTTATGGGGACAATAAATATATATTGAATCTTGATTCGTTCGGTTTCATAGTTGGTCTGAGGCGAGAATTATATTCTAATTTCTAAGGGGCGGGTGGGTATAATTTGAGGCGGGGCGGGGCGGGGCGTGGGAGTAAAGAAGGAGAGGGAGGTGGGGAGTGAGGTGGGGAGGGTGGAGGGTAAGGCATTCTCGGAAGGTTCCAGATGCGCAGTGCCTGCGTGTTTAAAACAAGTTGTCCCCAAGCACCTCTTCAAAGTTAGTCATACAGACCAACCCGAGGCGGACCCCGAACGTGATCACATCCATCCATTGAGCGATTTGCAGCTTCCAAGGGCTCCTTCAGAACTGAACACACTTCACACAAAACTGTCGCAAGGCTTTGCGACACATTATTTTCTAAAAGGAGGCATCAACCAGCACGGTACTTTCCAAAAGGGGTTGTCTCGCAAGTATTTCAGCATCACCACTTCGTAAAATGTTCTGACAGATGGGTCCTTGTGGTAGCAAAGAATACTCTCACGGTTGCTCCATTCTGGCATGAGGGTTATGAACTGGTGTCTGGTAGTTTGATGTACCAGGTCCTCGAGGAGGATCTAGCACGATGAATAAATAGAAGAACGATTAAACCAGCACGGCAAGACGATGGGCCGCCATCACGCAAAGGGCGACTAATTAAGGATTAATGGGCAAAGGAAAGTCTGGAGTAGCGGCCCTTCAGAAAAGAGTCTATTTGGGCGCCGTTTTGCTTTTGTGTTGTTTTGTCTTCTTCGTATACTCTTTGCGACCGCGAGGTTGTATCTTCTTTAAACAGGAAAAAAATATTTACGACTTCGACTACCTTTCCATCAGTGTTCCCTTCAATAGAAAAATGTCCCCCTTCAATAGAAAAAAATGTCCCTTTTCATAGACAAATGTCCCTCTTCAATAGAAATATGTCCCCCTTCAATAGAAAAAAGTGTTTTCTATGGAAAAAGTATCCAGTTCAACAAAAAAAAGTGTTTCTTTAAACAACAGTCCCCCCCCCCCCCCTAAACTCTGCTCCCTCATTACAAATAAGTTCTGCTCTTTATAAAAAAAAAAGTGCCATCGCCAAAAGAAAAAAAGTGTTCTAGAAAAAACGTCCGATTCAACAGAAAAGATAGGTTTGTTTCTCTAGAAACAAAAACTCCCTCTTCAGTGGGAAAACCCGTTCCTCTAAGAAAAAAGTGTCTCTTTCAAAAGGAAGGTGGTTTCTAGAAGAACACAAATCTCTTTCATTAGAAAAATGTAAATACAATATTCGCTAAAATAATTTACAATTATACTGCCTGAAGAGAAAAACCTTATGTAAAATATTATAATTCCACGAAAACAGTAACAACTACTATGAGAATTTGTTTCCAGCTATGTGATACCGCAGACACATCATTCGCGGTGAGTTTGTGCTTATCGGGTGAATGAGATCCTGGAATCCTCTCACTGAAGAACAAGCGTCTGATATGTGGGTGTCTGTGGTCTGGCAAATCAAGAAAACCAAATGAAGATAATAAAACAGAAATGAGGAGGATACTAATAATGATAGCAGACACAACAGCAGGGAACAGAACGCAGAATTTTGAGGGACTTACAATGCCACGTCAAAACTATAATCGTCTTGATCTGCTTTTTGTCCATTCGTTTAGCAATTAATGTATCCCATACCCCCGAAAACAGCAGACCAAAAAAGAAAAATGATTAGAGCTCCCCAAAATCACAAATGTTAGCGTCACAAATTATTTTCGAAATGGTTGTGTTTTGTTTAGCACTCGTCAGAATAACTAGACGGACATCGTGAATAATGTAATTTTAGCAGGTTATAGTGAAAACCAAAAAAAATCCATTAATTTTATCACCATGGACAATTCCCATTAATTGTATCACAACGAAGGCGAACATACAAACGCAAATCTGAAATCGGTTTTGCAAACTTTAGTTTAGCAGACAAGACTTTAAAAAAAGTCATCAAATGTTACATTAGAAGATTGCTTTACAACAGTAATAAGAGAATGTAAAAAAAAGGTTATTTAAAAAATATTTTCGTGGTCATGACCATTGAACACTTACATAATGCGGGCTCCATGTACATAGAGGGAAAACTCAATGTGAGTGAAGACTGGTTAGTGGAAGAGTGAAAGGGAGGAAGCGAGGTGGGAGTCGAAGGAGGAGGGCAAGGGTTGTGGACAACGTTCAATAATTTTCACACTACAACTTCCATTGGCAAAATGAGCGTTTTTAAATTCGAAACCCGCAATATTTAAACAATAATTATTATTATGATAATGAAGTGACAAAAAATTCAATCGTCTGGGACAAGGAATTTCCCACCAATTTCGTTTGTCGCGGCCGCGCGTCATAACTGTAACGCCAGATTTCATAACACGTGACCATCACGCGCCACGCGCCAGAACATGCGCGTGAGCCTCGCTCGCGATCAGAGAGCGCGTGCACGTGCGCGTGCGTGAGGGTGCTAGAAGAGATCGGTTCTATATTTTGTCACATGGAGGTGCTTGAGTACAGCGGTCCGAAAGAAGTAAAAAAAAGAAGGAAAGCAAAAATAAATACAGCGAAGAAGAAGATGCTCAAAGGCTAAAGAAACAAAGATTAATTAAAGAAGAAATAGAGAAGAAGAATCAACAATGAATAGGAAGAGGAGTAGAAGAATTATAGAAGAAGAAAAAGAAAAGAATATGCCTAACAATAAGTGGAAAAAAACACACATAAAAATAAAGAGAGAGAGAGAGAGAGAGAGAGAGAGGAGAGAGAGAGAGAGAGAGAGAGAGAGAGAGAGAGAGAGAGAGAAACAGAGAGAAACAGAGAGATCCAGATATGATGCAATTATCCTGTCAGGTGACACCACATGACTCTGGCATCAGAGTGCCGTCAAAGAGGAAATTTGCCCATGAATATGTCAAGGCCTTATTTGCCCACAGAATACCAAAACCCAGGAGAAGCGAGACCCACAGCGCGCAAACATAAAAAAGTGTGCGCCTTTGGTGGTTTAGGTTGATTCCAGACCACGTCCAAAACCTCGATATATTCATTTAGCTGGTAAATTCCTGTTACAGTTTGTTATTACAAATTTGAAGGAAGTCCTAGAAATGTTAGCAAATGACCTACCATTGGTTCCTATCAGTTCTTTCAGCGGGTGAACAGTCTGCAAACGTGTTGGGTCTACAGTAGATGCTTGAAATCAGGCATTTAAAAAAAATCGAACATTTGCAGCGAATTCATGGAATTTTTGATTGAAACACCAGCAAAACGAATTGCTTACTTTTTTTTTTTTTTTTTTAGGAATTTGATGAAAGTTTTGATTAAAAGAAGAATACATTATAACATCATTATATTTTAAATATACTTATTTTAAATTATTTTGAGTTCAAAGTACTAGGTTCAGTTCAGTTCAGTGGGTAGATTACCGTCCCCGGACACAATAGCGTATAGGGGACTTAAGTACTAGGTGCAGCATTATCAGATCTATATTCACATCAACTGCCAAAGTATGACGGATCCAGAGGATCATGAGACACGTGGTTCCAAGCGTTCCCTTCGTCTATACTAGACGCTCAGTGTAGGCGTTAGGAAGCCATTTTCAAGGCGTTTGTGGCTCCCCATCAATTCATCATTGGCGCTCTTATCTCGCACAAATTACTGCGGTTATTCCGTCACAGAGAAAGATACGGTTACAGCCCATTTTACAGCCGACATTGACGTTTGTGTCAGGATTATTTTTTAAAGTGCTACGGTGCGATTCTAAAACGGCATGATGTGTATGAGGATAATGAGGAGGAGGAGGGGGAGGAAAAGGAGGGCGAAGAGGAGGAGTAAGAGGAGGAAGAAGGGCGGGTGGTGGAGTGGAGGGTAACAGAAAGAAGAAAAGTGGTGATGAACATGGTGATGGTAATGAAAGTCGTTGCAGTGGTGATAGTGGTGGTAGCTGCGGAGATGGTGGTGTCAGAGAAGATGATCTCGATGACAAAGATGTCGACAAAGATAGTGCAAGTAAAAAATATATTTTTTTTTTAAAATTACATCACTTCTAAGATATCCATTTGTTTTTTACATTACTTGTTTTCAATAACGCTACGTTCCTAAATAAGACCTAGATTATAATCTTTATTGGCAAGAAAAAGAATGAGTAAAAATATTATACATTTAGATCAAATGTGGATGAAAAGAGGTGATAGTGAAGTAAATTAATGTTATCTTCACTTCTTCCTCCCATTTCTTCTTCTTCTTCTTCTTCTTCTTCTTCTTCTTCTTCTTCTTCTTCTTCTTCTTCTTCTTCTTCTTCTTCTTCTTCTTCTTCTTCTTCTTCTTCTTCTTCCTCAGTAGTAAAAAAGCCTTCAGTCTTACACTCATTAACCCCAAAATAGATGGCTTTAGGGGTGGGAAGAGTCAGGATAAGGTTTCCTGGATTCTGGATCGCTCTAAAATACTCTTCTATGTCGTCGGTCTTACAAATATAATTATCTTGTCATTCATACGCGAATGGGTACAACGAGTGCTCCCTAAAGCGCGCGCAAAGCGACGAATTTTGCACAAGCGAACATCCGCTCAGGTCGCTGTTGCCTCCCCTGCGAGCATCCGCTTAGGTCGCGGTTGCGTCCCTTGAGAAGGGAGGCTGCGAATGGTCGAAAAAGCCGCAATTTGGGTTTGTGCCATCTTTTGTTAAAACCACACACACATTTTTGTGTGTGTTAGCAGACCATGCTCCTGTCCTTAAGTGAACTTTCATCAAATCTGTAACCTAGTACTGAACTGAGATGATTTTAAGGATAAATTCTGTGGGTCCTATTTATATTCATTTATTCACATAATTAATTACTGCACATTGTGTTTTTAAAAAAGAAAGTCGAACAAACACACACTACAAGTTATAAAAAAAACTAAGGAAAGCCACTCAAATGTAATTCCAGACACTCATACAACACAGCCGATAAATAAACATGTTCAAAGTGTTAGTGGTTTGGTCGGTGTTGAAAACTCGCATGAGAGTATAAACCGAGGTCTAGTCCGTGCACGCACGCGTTCCATCGCACGGACTTTAAAGGTCTTGACGCTCATGTCAAATACACCCAGAATGCACTAGGTCCCTTCTCCCCATCCCCGGTCGCACAGGATTGTGCATGCTCAGTCGTCTGGACCTCAGACTATGCGCCCAAAGGTTGCAGGTGGGCGTCTCGGGCGACTTGAGTTAGATCTTGTATCGACCAGTGTCTTGAGCAGCGCTTGAACTGGAAATCGCTAAAGTGTATAAGGTTGATTAAATAAATAAGTAAATAAACTCGGCTTTTTTTTTCTTCTTTTTTTTTCCTAAAGAAGCAAAATGAACATATGGAATGATGGGTTCTTCTCTGAACTATCAGTAAGAGGAAAAAAAAATCGGTTCCGACAATGTTGCGATAGATATGTATAATAATATAATACGTGAATAAATAAACAAATGAATGAATAAACGATTGAAAGTAATTCAATTTTATGAAATTAAACATTGAAATAACACGTAGAAAACAGAACAGACCAGTACGAGACAAATAAAATATTAAAA
>CM072515.1:40750914-40772772 GCA_036898135.1 Oncomelania hupensis | reverse complement strand
GAAGAAGAAGAAGAATAGCAACAACAAGAACATTAACAACATCAGCAACAAGGAGAACAGAAAGAACAAGAACAAGAACAAAAAAAAGGTCGTCTGCACACGACGAAGTGCAAAGGATGCAATTCCCAATAAAAGTCGCGTAAAAGGCAAGCAGCATCAAAGAGCGATGCATTTTATTGGAGGAATTATCCGGTTTATTTGTTGTTATGACCTAAGAGAAGGCTCTGCTGTCTAAGCATGTCCGGCGTAAAATATGCAGGATATGATAGACAATCCTTTCCCAGACATCGCGGAAAATTGTTCACATTTTTGTTGTTTTATTAGACAGGATTCGCTTTTGTTTGACAATACGTGCTGTACTCAACAGTGCTTGGGCCCTACCTGCAAAATTTCCAACATTTTAATTTATTTTAATGTATTTCGCTTTAACAAGAGAGGATTTCCTTGTGCAAGGAATCAGAAAATATTAGTTTATTAATCGTACCTTAAAACATTGGTAGGATCTTCCCGACTACGCCTTCAGACTTACAGAAATCGGCATCTGCAGAAGCAAGCACCTTAGAACCAGCAGCAGCAGCAGCAGAAGCTGCAATAACAACAGTAGCAGTAACAATATTCAGCAACAGTAAAACACGTTTTCTTGTTCTCCTTGTTTATCCTGAAATGTCTGTGCAACCTCTTATTCTTGATCTTCTTCCTCTTCCTCCTCTTCATCCTCCTGCTCCTACATTCACATGCTAGGCCTACGTACACATTTTTATTATTCGGGATGCGGATAATAAACTATGTGATTGAAATATACGAGAAGCATTTCTTCTTCTTCTTCTTCTTCTTCTTCTTCTTCTTCTTCTTCTTCTTCTTCTTCTTCTTCTTCTTCTTCTTCTTCTTCAGCGTCATCTTCATCGTCGTCGTTGACGTTGATGAATATCCTCTTGCGGTTTCAGAGGTTGGCAATTTGAAGATGCAGAACTGCAGACCATAATAATATTAGCCAATGCCTTACCTACCTACAAAGAAAAATCTCCCTTTGTAAAACTGTACAATAAAATCCACCGTACGTATGAAGAATAGTTTCAACATCCGATGCTTTCCTCTCGCTGTTGGCATTCCACAGAATTCTGACACAAATGTTAGATGTAAATCATGTCCTCTCATGTAAAAAAAAGAGTACTCGACCTATAGCATTAATTAATAGATTGAAATTAGTTGAGAGAGTGACAAGAAACACAAGACCTCAAGTCGAACATTTAAACAAATTATTGAAGAAGAAAAAATCCGGATTGTTCTTTCTCGGACCAAAATCAAATTTTGACGCCGGCTCGTGCCTGAGAAGCTACACGCCTCTCTGCCTTTGTGGTGGAGGTGATCATTTCATTACATATTTTAATGTGAAAGGGCAGTACGAATTTAAAATGTGACCATCGCATATTCAAACATGCTTTCAGGCGCTCTTCGGATCGTTCGGTTATGAACAAAGATTAGACGACTACACATTGAACAGGGCAGATTCAAATAGCAAACCTCCCTCGAAAGAAAATTAGCGTAGAACAAAAAGCATAACACTTCGTTTCTTGCGATACGCCTAATAACTTGTAGACATATTTTGCTTTTCTACCTTTAATGCATAGTCTATAATCTACCCTTGTATCCATCGTCTATATGTATTACAGTTCAGCAAATGGAAAACCTCCTCTATCCTAAGTTGATGATGAGCAATGAAGTAAGAACATAAAGCAAGTGACATTATTAAGAACCAGACGGACTCTCAACAAATGTACACTCCCCGACGGGGTCAGAAGAGGAGACAGGAGAGTTGAAAAATCAAGTGAAATTAAACCCAAAAGGCCTTGCGGACTTCTGGAGCCAGAAACAGAGCAGGACTCGGTGGGGAGAAAAAGGTTACTATTCAAATCACACCCGAGCAATTCAAAAGAGAGATGGCCGCATGATTCGGAATCATGTAAATGCACTCCTGGTAATCAGCCCTCTCGTTTTTATCCCCCCCTCCCCCACCCAGCAGAACAATCCCAGGAGTAGACCAGGCCCCTGAAACAGACGTTTAATTTCTCCTTGACGGAACATCAAGAAATAAGGCCTCTTCTAGTCCCTGATTCCTCTTTCCCTGATCCCTCTTTCCTCGTTTTAATTCCCCTTTCACCTCTGTTTTGTTTGGTCCTTCTCTGGTTCATTCTTGTCTTTCTCCTCTTTCTCGCTAACGCTGGCCCAAATAAAAACAAATGGACGAGTCCAGCAATTAGACGCGGACAGTTTCCAGAAGCAGCTTCCTATCCTTAAGGGATCTGTTTTTATGCTCTATTCTTATTGGCTTAAGGAGGGCATTTTTTGTCCGTGCGTCCATCCATTTCTACCTGTGTTTTTTCCCCAGCCGTAGCTGTTGCTTCTTCATTCCTATCAGCTGAATAGCGTAGGCCTTTCATTTGGAGTATCGCATTGCATGTATTTGCAGGTATGCAAGTATTTTAAGTGAAATAGCAAGGGATTGTCTATATAAAACAAAGGTAAGACAGCTTTTCAAGGCGACGGCTATTGAAATCCAGCGTGCATATAAAAGTTTGGCAAAGTCAGGGATTGAACCCACGTCGCCCAATACATACGTCAACAAGGCTTTCGCACAGAGCCACCCTTTCCTGAAAGCATTGTAGAGCATGACATTTCCAGACTAACATATTCTTGTAAGTACTCTCTCTCCCCCCCCCCCCTCTCTCTCTCTCCCTCTCTCTCTCTCTCTCTTTCTCTCTCTCTCTCAGTGCGAACCTTTATAGTAGGTATGCTGAGTGCAATGATTCCAAAGCTAGAGTTTTGATACTAGTGGGAGGAATGATTATAATTATGCAGATACAACAGGTTTTTAGCGACGTGCAGAAAAGAAGTGTGGAAGTTAACGTCATGACCTTGGTACGTTACCTTTCTTAAGCACAACAAACAAATTAAAGATGCAGGAAGAAGAAGAGGAAGAGGAGGAAGAAGAAGAAGAAGAGGAAAAACTGAATAAACAAATACGAAAAAGAAGAATAAGAACAACCCAACAACAAGAACAACAACAACAATTAATAAAACAACCCAACAACAACATTCTTAAATCTGGATTCCATTTCGTTCCCATGTGAGATACGACAGTCAACGATTAAGAAAAGCGCAACTTAGAGATACAAATACAGACTATGATATGAAGCAAAATATCGGAACAAAAAGAAAAAAAATAGAAAGAGAAAAGACGACAATAAAAACACAAAGATAAAAAGAGATGAAAAGAAAATGAAAGGAAAGAAAATGAAAGGAAAGAAAAGGAAAGGAAAAGATAGGAGAAAAAAACAACCACGAAAAATCCAACACGTAAGAAGCAGAACTCCAGCTCTGGAAGAAACAGGCTCCAAAGGGGCACAACTGTGGCAGCAAAGGGCAGGCAATTTAGCGTAATACACTGCCGACAGCTGCGGCGGAATATGAAGACTAACTATCCCTGTTAAGAATTCAAATTTCTCCCACTTAGGGCCCCAATCCCCGGGACAGGCCCCAGCCAGAGTATCTACACCTCAAAGAACTAGTTATACGCGCTTCTCGAAAGTCTCTCATATTCTGCGAGGACAGGCCCTCGCTATTATATTCTGCTGGACGCAATCAAAGAAAGACGGGGGATGACAGAGGACGCGACTCGTGGTCGTCTTGCGCCGTACGCTCTTATCCCCCCTGTTGTCTCTGGCTTCAATCATTTCCTCCTAAGCTTCCAGACTCTGCTGCGTGGCCGTTGATAGGGTGAAGTTGCTATTCAGCATTCAGAATGTATGGGCGATCGCAATGGCTATTGGAACTGATAATTAATGTAAGATTTCAATTGTTATCAACGTGTCCATTATCGTCGTCGTCGTCGCTATGCTCCTCCAACCTAAATTCTTCCTGCCCATAGCACAGTTTTCCATGCTCGGAAATAGTTATGTCCATGCTGGGTTGAAACTAATCATGCACCACGTGATCCAAAACCGATCACCAAGTCAACACGTAAAGCGTCTACAAGAATAGCGACGTTCGAAAAGAAATTGTCAGTATCTCGGCGCTTTTCTCGATTTAAGTTTACTGTATTTGCGTTTTGTACTTTTAGGAAGCACACCTCATGTCTTTTTTTTTTTCTTTCTTTGTACCTTGTCCCACAGCCTTGGCTCAGTGGTACAGCGTTCGCGTGGCACACCGATGACCCAGGTCGAATCCCGTGGTGGGCGAGACAAAAAGTGGCCATTTTCACTGTCCGTCTCCTTTTTTTTAAACAGCAATAATAAATGTCTTTGTATAGCTCAATTCCTTATAACGCTTTGCTCAAAGCTCCAATAGCGAAACCTAATATAGATACCTTGGAGTACTCTAAATGTTCCTAGAGCAACAAACCTTCCTCTTCCAACACCCTCATGACTACAACTCCGCACCATCCAAACCCCATCTCGTGGTGCAGTGGGTCCTATGCCGAAGGTCGCGGGTTCGATTCCCCCAAAAAGGCGACCTTTTGTGACTTAGATTCGAGACTATTGAGGTCACCGAGGGTTTTCTCCGGGTAATCCGGGTTCATCTTTATCTTTAATAATGGTATTCGATGCAGCCAATCCAAAATATCAAAAATACACACATTCGATTTCCCTTCCATATTCTAGTAGCGATCTCCCTGCCTTTACACCACATGTTTAATTGATTGATTTGTGTTGGTTTTGTGTGTCAGAAGGGGTGAATCATGTGAGCGTGTATGTTGGTACAGATCGCAGCGCTTTGAGTCTGACTGGTGATTTGGGGACAAGCGCGTATATAGCATCCAGTATTATTATTATTATTATTATTATTATTATTATTATTATTATTATTATTATTATTATTATTATTATTATTATTATTATTATTATTATAATTGATATTCACCCTCACACTCGTCCTCCGCTAAGTTTCCATATCCTGATTATTAGTGGAATCCAAGTGATTTCCTTCCCTATCTGTAAACGGTAGTATCGCGCTTGGTAACGGATTATGTTGATTGGCAGATGCTATGGTTAACTCCGAGGGAACCAAATTGCTGGGCTTAGTGAAAGTGAACTGCTCTTGCTCCATTGACATTGATGAGTGATTTTATCTAGCCACTCACCTTGAGGAATCTTTTTGTATGTTTTGGATCTCTTGTGTTTTCCTAATCTTGATGTGGACCTGAAATAGGGCATGTGGACCTACACTAAGAATAGAATTATATTTGTAACGAATATTTATCTTTGCTTAAGAGGTATTGTAGAAATAGGAAATGTGGGTAAGAGGTTTATGGTAGTTTCCTTTGTGCAAATAAGTATGCGTGTGTGTGCGGGCGCGTGTGCAAGAAGGAGTGAATGTATGTGTATATTGGAGAGAGAAAGAAAAAGAGAAAGAGAGAGAGAGAGTGTTACACTCGTTGTTTTTTATCAGTAGTTGATTCAGCCCCGATGCTTGAATCCTGGTAGATGTAACTCAGATTCGCTTATCCACGCAACCTGTTCACTCAGCAACAAGACAGGAGTCGTCGTATGGAGTTTTCCAACTTTATTCAGCGAACATCAACAACTGCATACAATCACTTTTTCCACCTGTTTACTTTTGAAACAGTGCGGCACTTATATAGCCTCTCTATACACCAGAGAAAGAAAGAACATTCGGGCAAGACACAATTATAACCAATCAGAATAAACGTCGTCATCACTGTCTTACGTCATACAACCATATTTAGGCTAAAAGAATCTCTCTGCTGTTACTACACCCATCGCGAAACTTCGATCGATAGTAAACAACCAATTCTAGAAAATTCTCAAATAATATCGATCAACTAAAATTACCAACGTTATACAAGGTTTCTTTTAACAACAACGCAAAATCAAATCAAAGATAAATACACTCTATTACTGCACGCTTTGCAAAATAAAACGATCAGATCTATTGCGCGCGTCTCACACGTACCATCGTGCGCGTCTCAAACGTAACAGAGAGAGAGAGAGAGAGAGAGAGAGAGAGAGAGAGAGAGAGAGAGAGAGAGAGAGAGAGAGAGAGAGCGTGTGTGCGTGATTGCTTGTTTGTTGCGTGTCACTATTGCTATTTTATCTGCGCTGGTCCACAAAGAAACTCAAAACTACTCACTACAAGAACTAAAACACAAACTAACACACCCAAGCTAAGACAAAACAAGGCACAATTATATAAAACAAGAAAGGGAACGAAAAGAATTAAGAAAGAAAACCAGAGACATGCAGGAAGGAAGACGACAGGACAAACAGTCCCCACAAGTAAAAAGAGTGGGTCGGTAAAAAAAATAAATGGAAGGAAATTCAGAAATCAAAAACATATGGGGCGTAAGATTAAGAGCATTGGAATATGATAACGGGCAGCCTCCAAGGGCATTCAATATTGTACTAACGGGAGAAAGATGGAGACAAACCGCTAAAGCAAAATGGCGACCTCCGGGTCGCACTCATTTCCGGCACGGGCTCGGTGTCTTGAGCGCGAGAGTAGACGCCCTTGAATGTTCATTTAATGGCGGCGCTCCTGGGAAAAGCGTTTTGTGTGGGTGTTTTGTCTCCAAGTGACCCTGTCGGACCCCTTGTGCTCTCTAGGCAGTCTTTAGGCTCTAGCTACATCGCTTTCTTCCATGTATCAGAACCATTGACTTTTTTGTGCGGTCGTTCCCGTTTCTCTGGTGGGCTCTGCGGTCAACGGAGTAGAGTCATTAGTATAAATTTGGCCCTTATATAATCCCCCAAACTCCTCCCAATACTTCCCTCAATCTTTCTCCTCCCGCTCCCCCTTCATTCCCTTTCCTCTACACTGATCGTCTAGATAGCACCAGATAAAAAAAGAAGTTTGAACTAGCCAGTTGTTGGCGGTGTCTCTTCAGTCCTCGGCTATTGTCGTTGCAAGCCTTTATTTCGCACTCAAAAGCATTAGTTTGGGGGTTTAAAAGCGACGCTATGATGCCATTGAGCAATTTTTCTTCTTCTGTAGAAAATACTAGCATTACAATGAGTTGTAAACCATAATATAATGTTTTTTTTCCTTCTGAATACTATCGATATAGATTTTAAATTCAACGACATTGTCTCACATGCCGACAAAATTGGAAAAACGGATTTTATCCTGGATATTATTAAACACACATTGGCACATACAAATACATACCAGCATGCAGCCTATCCACATTATGCACATTTCCATCAAACATAAATGAAAAAAACTAAAAGCGCTGTTCATTAATATTCTGCAGAAACATACAACCAGTGGTCTAGTAAATTCTAAATAGTGCATATGATGTAAAACGAGTCAAACCGAAAGTTTAAAATCCCAACAAAACACACACGAAAAGCATCATTAATTTATAGTATGTTACAGATGAGATTTTAACGTTAAGGGGAAATTCTAACTTGTTAGCGCCAAGGGTGTGCACGACGCAGTTGTGCACACGCTAGCAATGTTACATGTTAAGCAACGTCGGGAAGGGATTAGTACTTGGATGGGCGACCACGCCTGGATGGTAACCGCCAAAACGACACAAAAAGATTGAAGCAAGGGCACGACACACCCGGACCCCAGTCCACCCAGCGGTGAATGGGTACATGGATCTGTCTAGAAGCGGGGATGGTAACGCAGCGAGGGAGAGGAGATAGACACCACCCTCATTGAGCTGGCCTAGAAAAAAAGGGAAGTCTCAAACCCTTCCCCTCCCAAAGACAGATTCGTAGCGGGGATACCTTTACCTCTTTTTTTTTTCCACTGCCTAGATTCAGCCTAGAGTGAGGTTACATATTAATTTCAATGCAACAGGGCCGTTCAAGTTTACCATAAAACCTGTCTTCATTTCTGATATTTCTATCCAGACTGCGTAACTGAGATTCAAGGCTTACTTACGTTCGTCTCTTGGAGGAGAGGTGAACGCAAGCCTCCGATAGTCTCTGCTAAGCAGTGTGATTTCGATCCGGCATGTATTTACTCACTTATGCATTTTAGACAGGTAAACGGGTGAACGTTGAATTTCAAAGCACATGAGTCGTTCAATTCTAAACATATCCTTTATTTATACTTTTTTTTTCTCTCGATCATATCACTCTTCCTCCTTTATCGAAACAGCATTTAAAGCACCCAAGTTTCGTTTTTGACTCTGCATGCTCTTCTACTCCTTTCTTCATTTTCTCCACCTTTCAATCTCTCTCATTCGCTCTTTCATCAAAGCACCTTAAATTCAAAGTCGCAACGCCCGACATGCGTCTCGTGAACCGTTAAACTCAATCTCTTGGCTGCTCGCTGGCTCGTATCGTGCAGCTAATAGGGATGCAGGGGCTTCTGAAGACAACAGCGGCACACTACATCTTTCAAGTCTCGCCGCCTCAATTTAATGGTGATTTACCAGTGATGCCAGTGGAATCGTACACTGTTTCAAGGTGATTTACCCGCTGACGATGGTGACGGTGCGCTCACGTTTAATTTGCTCGCCTCTTTTGCTGTTGTGAGGACATTCTGAATATCCGAAATCTTGTGCAGACTAATCTCAGTAACCTACACTATAGCCTCCGTGCAGTTGACAGGAACTCTGACGTACTTTCTAGATAGTTTTAACTATATTTGCTGAACTCTTTAAACCCCATAATAACAATATTAAACTGTAATCTATTTGGTTTATTTCATATATTTATTCATTTCAATCATAGTACTCAATATTGAGCTTGTTTACATTACAGCACTAAAATGTGAGATACATGTAATTGGAAAATTCGAGAAATGCATTAACACAAGACAGCTGTGAATCGTGTATCAAGCAAATTGCTGCAGCATTTATTTCTATATTTGGTTTGATTTATTTATCTATGTTGTATTTTATTATATTTATTTTAACCCGATCAAACCAATCTGCTGTCGGCTAGTCACTCCTCCCAAAATGTGATAAGTTCATTTAGTAAAGTTAATAAAAGCAAAACAATTGAGACGTGATCTAACTCGACAACAGTTATAAGTAGGGAGTTTAGGTATATTGTGCCGTGTTTATATAATTGGTGAAAGCAACAGAGGCATGTGCAAATAAACCCTTATTGTTTCAAGTTGTAAGAATTCATTTTTGTTTTCATTGCTGCGTCTGTTAAAGTTTATTTCCTGTTTCTGGAGTCACAATGGCTTATTTTTAAACATTTCATGTTTGTATGTGGGCATATTAAGCTACAGTCCATTAAGCACTTTCAAAACTGAACGTGGCCTATAAAAGTTCAAACCTTTCTGTTGTGTGAGAGGGAGAGAGAGAAGATGCAAAGTTATGTAGCCGTATACAACCTAAACACTGTAGGAGAGACAAAGAAGTAATTTTAAGACGTACAAATACTCTTGGTGAGAGGGAGAGAGGGAGAGGGAAAGAGAGGGAGAGAGAGAGAGAGAGAGAGAGAGAGAGAGAGAGAGAGAGAGAGAGAGAGAGAGAGCGTTTATGAGTTTATACATGTGTCTGTACCCCCGTGGTAACAATCCACAGCAGCACATTAATCAACATATTGATCATGGCTGCTGTAATTGTAAATATATGTTTGGGTATGTGAGATGAGAGAGAGAGAGAGAGAGAGAGAGAGAGAGAGAGAGGAGAAGGAGAGAGAGACACAGAGGCGAAAGACAGCGACAGACAGACAGACAGACAGACAGAGAGATAAGCGCAACAAAACACAAAACCACACACATACAACATTCAGACACCACAAAGACGCAAGTCCCCAGCGTACCGGCATGTCCCCCTGTTTATTCCCCTAGAATAAAAGTTCTCCCTGGACCTTAAAACTGAAGTGTAGATCTTAAAAAGCAGCACGGTGGTCCGGCAGAATTTTTGATACGGCAACCCCATTTTAGGGTCCAGTTAAGCTAACCTGTATGACAATTTATTTAGCGCAGGAAAGTGAAGGCTGTTGAATAAAAAAAAAAAACACTTGACATATTCCGAAATGTCCTCTTGTGTACGTTGCTTCAAATGCTTAAAAGAGTCTGGTGCACTAATTTATTTATGTAGAAAGTTTTAATCTCTTGCTACCTTAAAAAAAACAACAACAACATTTTTTAGCAGTTAACCTAGCGGCCTCTTTGATAATAAATTCATAAAAAATTAATACAATTTGAAATCATTAGTTATCCTATCCTATCCCATCCCTTAACTCGAAGGTCGTTGGGAATCCACAGATGATCGTTTTAACCATCTTTGTCTGTCCTCAGCAACCCTCATGGCTTCGCTCAGTGTCAAGCCATAGTTATTGCTCTATAACACAAAAACTTGCACACTCCCTTGTTTTTGGAAACACCCTCCCCACCACACACACACGAATCCATGCGAGACCTGAGAAGAGATTGCAATGGAGAGGAAAAGGACAAAGAGTAATAGTAGTGGTAGAGGGGTTGGTGGTGGTAGTAGTAGTAATAGTAGTAGTAGTAGTAGTAGTAGTAGTAGTAGTAGTAGTAGTAGTAGTAGTAGTAGTAGCAGCAGCAGTAGTTACAGAGTAGTAATAGTAGTAGTATTGGTTATGTACATGCATGTTTTTGCATTGTCGTTTGACCAGTAGTAAAGGCAAAATCTAAGAAATTGAATTTACAGTAAGCACAAGAATGGAAACGTTTTTCCACATGCTTTCTGCGTTTGTGTGATGAGCAGTTATATTTCAAGTTGAGAAAAAAAAGGAAAGAAACTTAGGAAGTAAGGAAGAAGGAACTTTCTTGAACTTCCGAAGAGAGTTATGTTCTACATCAGATCTTTCCGTGGGTTTGTTTGTTTGATTGTGTGTTGTTGTGTTTGTTTTTTTTTAAACAACAATTTCTCCTAAATCTTCATCTTTTATTTAAAAGATGCCTCGTGTTATATAACTAAAAAAAAAACGATTTTCTAAAGGCATTTGACTCGTAATGAACAGTTCTCTTCGGCTTTGTTGTGTCATTTTTCGGTCACTGCCGCAAATGGTTCAGAATTTAAACAACAACAAACAACCCCCCAAAAAAAGAAAACGAGGACGGGAGCCCCTTTCCTTCTCCCCACTTCCCCTCCCCCCCCTCCCCCCATTTATTGATGTTGATGCGATGTTTCTTTGCGTTTTATTTTTGTCTTACTCGTCAGGTTAACGCGTTTTGTCGCAGCATTTAAAGACACCGCCGTGATGCTTACTAGCTTACTACAAGGGTCCTCGAGCGCACCTTGCCTCTTTGATTGCGTCTGCCTCGTAAAGCCCTGTCGGAACTGTTTCCTCGTGTGGTTGTTTTGTAGTTTATGTCAACGAGGAAAACTTCCCACACAAAAACAAAGGCAGGACTGTGCGACAGTGAAGAGCAACGCGACTTGAGAATTAGAAATAATGTGTGTTTCGCTTTTGTATTTCTTAAAGGGCTAGAAGTATCGAGAATGTTTGTTTGTTTGTTTGTTGTTTTGGTGAAAATGAGTTTACGCTGGGTAACTGTATTGTTGTCACATTATAAGATGATATAGTGGACAATCGTTGCTCAAACTGACCGTACTATTCAAACATGTGAAATGAAAACAACTTGTTTAAATGTCGCTCGACAGATCCCAAAATTTATTAAGGTTTGGGCAGAGCAACTGTATTAATGTAAAGTTGAAGATTTTCTGCCACAGCACACCAACATTCAAAGCCATAACTTGTAAAGTAATTGTCTACAACGACACTATAATAAGAATAAAGATTTAAATTTTTGCAAAATCGTCGCAGCATTTGTTTTGTTTTAACAAAATCATTGCTAATGATCTGTCTTAATTGGAACGTTCGTTGAGGTCCACAAACTTTCTTTCGAGGTTCTAAGATTCCGAACCTAGACTGAACCTTTTGGGCTAAAAAAAGGGTTCAAGAGCCTAGCTTCGTGATCTGAGAAACTGGAAAAAAAAGTTGTTAAACCTCCACGAAATTTCTAACTAACATGTCATAAGGGATATCATCAAATACAGAAAGACGTTTTAAAACTTCCCATGCATTAACCACTGAATCTTTCAGTTTATTCCATAAAACTGCACTGTTGTGCTAAAATAGGAAAGAACCTGGTGACTCGTTTCCTAAAATAAATATTTGCGTAAAAATAGTTACAATACCAGAATGCACCGTTACGGACATTGTTAGAACACCTCGGATTTTAATGTTTTGCTTTAACTCTCCTCTTAACATACTCTCATCCAACTTACAGCGATTGTTGTTTTTAATATAGTTCACAATTGCTAACCGCCAAACCGTTCTATTTATTTCATAAAACTGTATTCTTTGTTTAGTCAGCCTGACCAAAAATCCACAAAACAAAACAAAACAACATCACAATTATTTTCATACTATCTCATACAATCACACTCAAGCTGCTGATATCCTCTAGCTGCACTCTTTGCTGTTACCGTTAGCTGATGCAGAACTTTTAACACATGCACTCACAGTAGCTCTGTCATCCTGACAAAACTGACACCATCTCGCGTTTACACTCAAACCGCCAGGCATCTTTCAAATAATTTTACTGTAACTGCGAGTTGATAGACATGTTTAACACACTCGCTCACCTCGGCTGACACAAACCAAGAGGTACGTCCTAACGTCCGTTACAAAATTCTGAAGCCGTTTCCACTATCCATGCATAAATTAATAGCTAGTGTTCTATCATTGCTCTCTTATGGGGCCGGGTAGCTCAGTTGGTAAGAGCGTCTTGCTAGTAACCGAAAGGTCGCTGGTTCGAATCCCGGATTGGTCAACGTGTGATCATATTATTTTCCCCTTTACCAACAACTGGCCCGCTGGTGTCAGTATAAATCGGTCCAGTAGTCACCTATATGCGAAAGTGTCGTGTGACTATAATCTACAAACAACATCGCTCTCTTCGCTTGCTTCAACCCGTGCACGTCATTGTCATTTATCGTCAACTGCACGACGTGCAGATGACTTGCACGAGGAGAGGAGCGTGCAAGGTGCTTGCAGGGGCACAGAGATTGCGCACGAGCCAGTATGTTTGCGCCTAAAGTTGAACTTTCGGATCCTGCCAGCTTTTGCATGGCGCGTCTGAAAAGACCACTTGAACCTCCTTTCGCAACAAGTCAATCTGAGTATAAGCTGCTGTGTAAATCGACTGCATTCGCATTGCCTCTGCGTGTTGAGTTCGTAGCCTATTTTGATTCTATATAACGCATTTACCAGCCCAAGGCGATGACAAGAGGTTTTGATCGCGTCAAGGTTGCCAACTTTCTGCATTGTCGTGCACTATCAACTAGGGCAACTGAGCAATCACGGTCTACTTATGTTTGCATACTTATTTCAATCTGTTGCCTGCACTTAATAATATAATGACCGGGTTCTTTACCGTGAAGCAAAAAGGAATGAAAAAAAGAGTAAGCAGCCACAATTTTATAGAAAGTAAATAAAACCATAATGATTGTCTTCAGTTTATGGGAGAAGGAAGGAAGTAATAATAATAATAATAATAATAATAATAATAATAATAATAATAATAATAATAATAATCATAATAATAATAATAATAATAATAATAATAATAATAATAATAATAATAATTTATTGTCTCTTTTATTGTTCGATCTCTTTTTGTTTACAGTCGCCTTTTCAACTAGAGCTGCGTCACTATGTTACGTAGGCCTACTCTCACCACAAACGGCAGCAACAGACATTCGTCACGCCCTCACTCCGATTTTTTTGGAGAGAGCCGACGTCCACAAATATTTGTTCTGAGATCGTTGATGATGAGAATTATAGAACATTACATGTTGACAGAGGGAGAAAAAAAAGCACGAGCCATAAATACCTCCATGTTTGTTCAAGAGCAGAACGTGCGAAACGGACGCCATCGTGCCTGGCAAGGGAGATAACGGGCTGCTGAATGTGCCAGATTTGTCTCCCTTCAAATGATGTCTTTTTGAAGTAAGATATATATTTATTTAATGGACTTTTGATGAATGGTGGAAATGGGAGAGAAAAGAGAATGGGTATGGGTGAAAGAGAGACAGAGAGAGAGAAAGAAAGAGAGAGAGAGAGAGAGAGAGAGAGAGAGAGAGAGAGAGAGAGAGAGAGAGAGAGAGAGAGAGAGAGAGAGAGAAACTCAAAGTTATTAACAGTAATTAGAAAGAAAAACAAAGTAAATAAATATACGAAGAAAGAACCAGAACGGGAAATGTAAACATTTCAAATAGAAATTTGCTGTAATAGGACAAGAACACCACGATTAGACACACTTAGGAGCCTTTTTTCTCTGTCTTCTCCCTTTCCATCTGTCCTCTTTATTTTCATTTCTTTTTTTTTTTTGGCGACCAATACGAGAACAAACCCTTCGCGCCAATGGCAGGTCTTGCGGAATGGTCACGTCGCGAAAGTACACAGGAAAACATTTGAAATATAATTAGATTTGCTCGTTAAAGACGATTCCAAGCGTTCTTCAAACACTGTCTCATTGAAACGGATCCAATACCACGCCTCGACCACTCCCTGCCATATTTTTTTTCTCTTCTTCTTCCTCCAGAAACAAGTCCTACAAGTAAGACTCAGTTCACGCCCTTTGTTACAGCTCTTTGCTTCTTTTCTTACAGCTTCAGATAACTGAAATATTTAAATATTTCCTTCGTGTAGTTAGACGAATTTGTTTAGAATATATGGCAATAAAATGTATAGGCTACATTACATTACATGATTATTGCTTTAGGTCCAGCGGACTCTTCCGAGCCAAATCAGGACAGGACAACCCCTGATCCGCATACAAGATCTGCTGAAACAACCCTAGTGGTAAAACTGAAAGCCCTGCACCAGCCAGTCACTTTACAATAAAGACACCCCACGCAGGGGACGCTGAGGCTGTACTCTAATTTATCGAACCCCCGTTTACAAAAACAAAATAGAATGCAAACATCGTTATAAAATATCAACAAAACACATACATATAAAATGCCTACATTGCTAAATAATAACATCATAGGAAGCCCTAGTGACCACCTGGCAGAAAGCGTCCAATATTCAAAAGCTGATCCAACAAACCTCATACACAAATAAGGAGTCTTGTCCCGGAAGAGTTTTCAAGAAAAAAGGTAGGTGACTGGTCTAGCGATGAAGAAGATAGTATAGCAGATTGATAGAACAGAGCAGGAATGAGAAAGAGCAAATGAGAAAGACAGCGACAGTGGGAATTTAAAGCACTAAATTTCCAGAAAGTGGGGAAACTATTTATACTGAAACCCCCGGCACCCCAACGGGGAATAATATGTGTGTTCGGTTCCTTATTTTGTAACTGATATAACCAACTTAATAATTTTAAGCTTACTTCGTCTTTTAAATCTTAAGAGAAAGGAAAACTGGATGTCCTTCATTCATCACCATTTACCTCCAACCTCAATTTCAATCTTCAACCAATATATATTAAAAAAAATTCATTGTGTTTGGATGATTGTTAAAAATCTTTTAACTGGTACATGGTAAATGATCCTAATGAGTTTGTTTTCATTTTCTCGCCTACGAAATATGCTTACGTGTTTCCTTTATTTATGTCTTTATTGTAGCATTTATTCACATAAGTGATAATGTATTATCAATTTTCATTTTCTTCAATTCTTTCTTTCTTCTTCTTTCACCTCTCTTCAACATTCGCTACCACAAAACCCGCATTCCCAACCCTACTCTTAAGGGATAACAAAAAAGTCTTCGTGGTCTTTTCTCAAAAGGCGCCACAACGATGTTGACGAAAGCAATGAAGGCGACAAAGAAAGACGCGCTCAAGCCACGGTGCTAGCACTAAAGAGCCCTTCATCTGTTCAAAGCTCCTTTGAGGAAAACAGCAGAGTTTCTGAGACGCCTTGAGCTTGGTAAATGCGCTGTGGAAGAGCAATCTGACATCAGCCATCTTACTATACAAAATACACTATACATTTTCTGGTGAAATGGTTGTTTGTTTCCATTTTGTATTAAGTTGTACTGGTGACTGGTCATCCATAGTGCAGGCCTTGGGCGTGTGCAATTTGATCGACCCAAACTAGTTTGTATACGATAGATTTCAGTGAAGATTACCCGAAGCACCTCTTTGAACCCGCACACTATGTGTTACTTCACAAATGCTAAGGCAAAATCCAAGATTATTGCTCAGTCACACATGCAGAATATTTGTTATATAACTTTGTTTCGTATCATTGGAATTTGCCACTGTGTATACGCAATTGTCCCAACACACACACCCCCCCCACACCCCTAAAATTCCTTGTAATTTATGGGGACAATAAATATATATTGAATCTTGAGTCGTTCGGTTTCATAGTTGGTCTGAGGCGAGATTATATTCTAATTTCTAAGGGGCGGGTGGGTATAATTTGAGGCGGGGCGGGGCGTGGACGAAGAGGGAGGAAAAAGGGAGAGGGAGGTGGGGAGGGTGGAGGGTAAGGCATTCTCGGAAGGTTCCAGATGCACAGTGCCTGCGTGTTTAAAACAAGTTGTCCCCAAGCACCTCTTCAAAGTTAGTCATACAGACCAACCCGAGGCGGACCCCGAACGTGATCACATCCACCCATTGAGCGATTTGCAGCTTCCAAGGGCTCCTTCAGAACTGAACACACTTCACACAAAACTGTCGCAAGGCTTTGCGACACATTATTTTCTAAAAGGGGGCATCAACCAGCACGGTACTTTCCAAAAGGGAGTGTCTCGCAAGTATTTCAGCATCACCACTTCGTAAAATGTTCTGACAGATGGGTCCTTGTGGTACCAAAGAATACTCTCACGGTTGCTCCATTCTGGCATGAGGGTTATGAACTGGTGTCTGGTAGTTTGATGTACCAGGTCCTCGAGGAGGATCTAGCACGATGAATAAATAGAAGAACTATTAAACCAGCACGGCAAGACGATGGGCCGCCATCACGCAAAGGGCGACTAATTAAGGATTAATGGGCAAAGGAAAGTCTGGAGTAGCGGCCCTTCAGAAAAGAGTCTATTTGGGCGCCGTTTTGCTTTTGTGTTGTTTTTTTTTGTCTTCTTCGTATACACTTTGCGACCGCGAGGTTGTATCTTCTTTAAACAGGAAAAAATTATTTACGACTTCGACTACCTTTCCATCAGTGTTCCCTTCAATAGAAAAATGTCCCCCTTCAATAGAAAAATGTCCCTTTTCATAGACAAATGTCCCTCTTCAATAGAAATATGTCCCTCTTCAATAGAAAAAAGTGTTTTCTGGGGAAAAAGTATCCAGTTCAACAGAAAAAGTGTTTCTCTAAACAACAGTGCCCCCTCCCCCCCTAACCTCTGCTCCCTCATTACAAATAAGTTCTCCTCTTTAAAACAAAAAAAAGTGCCATCGCCAAAAGGAAAAAAGTGTTCTAGAAAAAATGTCCGATTCAACAGAAAAGAGAAGTTTGTTTCTCTAGAAACAAAAACTCCCGCTTCAATGGGAAAACCGGTTCCTCTAAGAAAAAAGTGTCTCTTTCAAAAGGAAGGTGGTTTCTAGAAGAACACAAATCCCTTTCATTAGAAAAATGTAAATACAATATTCGCTAAAATAATTTACAATTATACTGCCTGAAGAGAAAAACCTTATGTAAAATATTATAATTCCACGAAAACAGTTATTACTACTATGAGAATTTGTTTCCAGCTATGTGATACCGCAGACACATCATTCGCGGTGAGTTTGTGCTTATCGGGTGAATGAGATCCTGGAATCCTCTAACTGAAGAACAAGCGTCTGATTTGTGGGTGTCTGTGGTCTGGCAAATCAAGAAAACCAAATGAAGATAATAAAACAGAAATGAGGAGGATACTAATAATGATAGCAGACACAACAACAGGGAACAGAACGCAGAATTTTGAGGGACTTACAATGCCACGTCAAAACTATAATCGTCTTGATCTGCTTTTTGTCCAGTCGTTTAGCAATTAATGTATGCCATACCCCCGAAAACAGCAGACCAAAAAAGAAAAATGATTAGAGCTCCCCAAAATCACAAATGTTAGCGTCACAAATTATTTTCAAAATGGTTGTGTTTTGTTTAGCACTCGTCAGAATAACTGGACGGACATCGTGAATGCTGTATTTTTTGCAGGTTATAGTGAAAAAAAAATCCATTAATTTTATCACCATGGACAATTCCCATTAATTGCATCACAACGAAGGCGAACATACAAACGCAAATCTTAAATCGGTTTTGCAAAACTTTAGTTTAGCAGACAAGACTAAAAAAGTCATCAAATGTTACATTAGAAGATTGCTTTACAACAGTAATAAGAGAAATTAAAAAAAGTTATTTAAAAAAATATTTTCGTGGTCATGACCATTGAGCACTTACATAATGCGGGCTCCATGTATATAGACGGAAAACTCAATGTGAGTGAAGACTGGTTAGTGGAATTGGGTAAATGGGGTGTCCTCGTGGCGCAGTGGATAAGTCGCCGGTTTCCTATGCCGAAGGTCGCGGGTTCGATTCCCGCAAGGGGCGAACGTATGTGACTTAGGTACGAGACTATTGAGGTCACCGAGGGTTTTCTCCGGGCACTCCGGTTTCCTCCCTCCCTTCAATAATGGTACAGGACGCAGTCAATATAAAAATTTCAAAAATAAAAATTCGATTTTCTTTCCGTCTTCTAATAGCGATTTCGCTGCCTTTACACCAGAGTGATGGATGTGTGTTTGGTGGTGTGAGGGTGGATGAGAAAGGTGAGCATGTATGTTGGTATAGATCGCCGCGCTTTGAGCCTGAATGATTTGGGGAAAGGTGCGTATAGCATCCTGTATTATTATTATTATTATTATTATTATTATTATTATTATTATTATTATTATTATTATTATTAAGTGTGAAAGGGAGGGAAGCGAGGTGGGAGTCGAAGGAGGAGGGCAAGGGTTGTGGACAACGTTCAATAATTTTCACACTACAACTTCCATTGGCAAAATGAGCGTTTTTAAATTCGAAACCCGCAATATTTAAACAATAATTATTATTATGATAATGAAGTGACAAAAAATTCAATCGTCTGGGACAAGGAATTTCCCACCAATTTCGTTTGTCGCGGCCGCGCGTCATAACTGTAACGCCAGATTTCATAACACGTGACCATCACGCGCCACGCGCCAGAACATGCGCGTGAGCCTCGCTCGCGATCAGAGAGCGCGTGCACGTGCGCGTGCGTGAGGGTGCTAGAAGAGATCGGTTCTATATTTTGTCACATGGAGGTGCTTGAGTACAGCGGTCCGAAAGAAGTAAAAAAAAGAAGGAAAGCAAAAATAAATACAGCGAAGAAGAAGATGCTCAAAGGCTAAAGAAACAAAGATTAATTAAAGAAGAAATAGAGAAGAAGAATCAACAATGAATAGGAAGAGGAGTAGAAGAATTATAGAAGAAGAAAAAGAAAAGAATATGCCTAACAATAAGTGGAAAAAAACACACATAAAAATAAAGAGAGAGAGAGAGAGAGAGAGAGAGAGAGAGAGAGAGAGAGAGAGAGAGAGAGAGAGAGAGAGAGAGAGAGAGAGAGAGAGAGAGAGAGAAACAGAGAGAAACAGAGAGATCCAGATATGATGCAATTATCCTGTCAGGTGACACCACATGACTCTGGCATCAGAGTGCCGTCAAAGAGGAAATTTGCCCATGAATATGTCAAGGCCTTATTTGCCCACAGAATACCAAAACCCAGGAGAAGCGAGACCCACAGCGCGCAAACATAAAAAAGTGTGCGCCTTTGGTGGTTTAGGTTGATTCCAGACCACGTCCAAAACCTCGATATATTCATTTAGCTGGTAAATTCCTGTTACAGTTTGTTATTACAAATTTGAAGGAAGTCCTAGAAATGTTAGCAAATGACCTACCATTGGTTCCTATCAGTTCTTTCAGCGGGTGAACAGTCTGCAAACGTGTTGGGTCTACAGTAGATGCTTGAAATCAGGCATTTAAAAAAAATCGAACATTTGCAGCGAATTCATGGAATTTTTTATTGAAACACCAGCAAAACGAATTGCTTACTTTTTTTTTTTAGGAATTTGATGAAAGTTTTGATTAAAAGAAGAATACATTATAACATCATTATATTTTAAATATACTTATTTTAAATTATTTTGAGTTCAAAGTACTAGGTTCAGTTCAGTTCAGTGGGTAGATTACCGTCCCCGGACACAATAGCGTATAGGGGACTTAAGTACTAGGTGCAGCATTATCAGATCTATATTCACATCAACTGCCAAAGTATGACGGATCCAGAGGATCATGAGACACGTGGTTCCAAGCGTTCCCTTCGTCTATACTAGACGCTCAGTGTAGGCGTTAGGAAGCCATTTTCAAGGCGTTTGTGGCTCCCCATCAATTCATCATTGGCGCTCTTATCTCGCACAAATTACTGCGGTTATTCCGTCACAGAGAAAGATACGGTTACAGCCCATTTTACAGCCGACATTGACGTTTGTGTCAGGATTATTTTTTAAAGTGCTACGGTGCGATTCTAAAACGGCATGATGTGTATGAGGATAATGAGGAGGAGGAGGGGGAGGAAAAGGAGGGCGAAGAGGAGGAGTAAGAGGAGGAAGAAGGGCGGGGTGGTGGAGTGGAGGGTAACAGAAAGAAGAAAAGTGGTGATGAACATGGTGATGGTAATGAAAGTCGTTGCAGTGGTGATAGTGGTGGTAGCTGCGGAGATGGTGGTGTCAGAGAAGATGATCTCGATGACAAAGATGTCGACAAAGATAGTGCAAGTAAAAAATATATATTTTTTTTAAAATTACATCACTTCTAAGATATCCATTTGTTTTTTACATTACTTGTTTTCAATAACGCTACGTTCCTAAATAAGACCTAGATTATAATCTTTATTGGCAAGAAAAAGAATGAGTAAAAATATTATACATTTAGATCAAATGTGGATGAAAAGAGGTGATAGTGAAGTAAATTAATGTTATCTTCACTTCTTCCTCCCATTTCTTCTTCTTCTTCTTCTTCTTCTTCTTCTTCTTCTTCTTCTTCTTCTTCTTCTTCTTCCTCAGTAGTAAAAAAAGCCTTCAGTCTTACACTCATTAACCCCAAAATAGATGGCTTTAGGGGTGGGAAGAGTCAGGATAAGGTTTCCTGGATTCTGGATCGCTCTAAAATACTCTTCTATGTCGTCGGTCTTACAAATATAATTATCTTGTCATTCATACGCGAATGGGTACAACGAGTGCTCCCTAAAGCGCGCGCAAAGCGACGAATTTTGCACAAGCGAACATCCGCTCAGGTCGCTGTTGCCTCCCCTGCGAGCATCCGCTTAGGTCGCGGTTGCGTCCCTTGAGAAGGGAGGCTGCGAATGGTCGAAAAAGCCGCAATTTGGGTTTGTGCCATCTTTTGTTAAAACCACACACACATTTTTGTGTGTGTTAGCAGACCATGCTCCTGTCCTTAAGTGAACTTTCATCAAATCTGTAACCTAGTACTGAACTGAGATGATTTTAGGGATAAATTCTGTGGGTCCTATTTATATTCATTTATTCACATAATTACTGCACATTGTATTTTTTAAAAAAGAAAGTCGAACAAACACACACTACAAGTTAAAAAAAAAACCTAAGGAAAGCCACTCAAATGTAATTCCAGACACTCATACAACACAGCCGATAAATAAACATGTTCAAAGTGTTAGTGGTTTGGTCGGTGTTGAAAACTCGCATGAGAGTATAAACCGAGGTCTAGTCCGTGCACGCACGCGTTCCATCGCACGGACTTTAAAGGTCTTGACGCTCATGTCAAATACACCCAGAATGCACTAGGTCCCTTCTCCCCATTCCCGGTCGCACAGGATTGTGCATGCTCAGTCGTCTGGACCTCAGACTATGCGCCCAAAGGTTGCAGGTGGGCGTCTCGGGCGACTTGAGTTAGAT
>CM072515.1:40745914-40748414 GCA_036898135.1 Oncomelania hupensis | reverse complement strand
GCTAAACTTCCCTCTGCAGCGGCGTTGCTCCAAAAGCTTTGTGCGTGCGCCTGTGTTGTTAATTGTTTTGCAGGAGTTAAAGTTGAAGGTTGTTTTCTCAATGTTTATGTGCAGGAGTCTAAAGCTCTTCAGCCGACCCATAAAATTCGAGCATAAAACACAAATACAAACATTACGAGTTTTAAACGGTCTGCAACATCTGAACTTGAACGTTGCAAACAACAAAGAAGATTTTTTTAAAATCTACGTCAAGAAATGTGTTTTAATTGTGTAAAAAAAGAAGTTTATTTTCATAGACAGTTGGGATGTCTAACATTGGAATTTCAGCGCCTAACACAACTAAACCAATACAAATGTTAAATAACAGAAAAAAAAGCAAACGAAACAGACAAATAAACAAACGATGAACGTTGCACTTTTTATTTATTTGGATTGTTTCTAAAATTATACACAGGTGGTTTTGTGCGGTTATGAGAATGTTCGGCGACAGTGCATGGAACATTGAACATCGGATCGTTTAATAGGGTAAAGGTTTTAGGCTCAAAAGGCATGGTCTTACGAACTGTCCATGGAATGTTTGAGAGAGAGAGTGAGAGAGAAGAAAGAGAAGCAAAAGAAGAAGCAGAAGAAGAAGAAGAGGAAGAAGAAGAAGAAGAAGAAGAAGAAGAAGAAGAAGAAGAAGAAGAAGAAGAAGAAGAAGAAGAAGAAGAAGAAGAAGAAGAAGAACAAGAACAAGAAGAAGAAGAACAAGAACAAGAAGAAGAAGAACAACAACAACAACAACAACAACAAGGAAAAGAAGAACAAAAGCAAGTACAAGAACAAGAACAAAAAAACAAGAAAAAGAAGAAGAACAACAACAAAAACAACAACAACAACAACAATAACAACAACAACAAGAACAACAAGAAGTAAAAGAAGAACAAAAGCAAGTACAAGAACAAGAACAAAAAAAAAAAAGAAGAAGAAGAAGAAGAAGAAGAAGAAGAAGAAGAAGAAGAAGAAGAAGAAGAAGAAGAAGAAGAAGAAGAACAGGAACAAGAAGAAAGAAGAAGAAGAAGAAGAAGAAGAAGAAGAAGAAGAAGAAGAAGAAAAAGAAGAAGAAGAAGAACAGATAACAGATAACAGATAACAGATAACAGATAACAGAACTTTATTTCGCCAGGTGACAAGCACGAGGAATACACTTTGATGTTGGCACACATATTTATACAAAACACAATAACAAAGCCAACCACACCTACGCGCAACCATCCACTTGCTGACACACTCATACAAGACTAGGAATAATACTGACTGGAAGAAACAGAATGATCAAATCAAATATAGAATAATACACACACATCCACACACACGTTATCTCTCGCTCTCTCAATTCTCTTCTCTTATCTTACACACTCTACATACATCTATAAATTCTCTCTCTATCACTTCCTCTACTCACTCTCTCTCTCTCTCTGACTCTCTCTTCCTCTCTTTCTTTCTGTCTTTCTTTCACACACTTCTCCCTCCCCCCTCCCTCTTTCTCTCTCACACTCTCTCTCTCTCTTTCTCTCTCTCTCTCTCTTATGCATAAGTCACTGAGATAGTCAGGGATCATCGGGTGCCAGACAAGGAGTTGAGGTTTGACACTGCTTGTGGAAAAAAACTGTTCTTGAAGCGGCAGGTACGGGTCTTCATAGTTCTGAGCCTTTTGCCAGAAGGAAGCAGCTCGAAGAGGTGGTATCCGGGGTGGGAGGCATCATCCACTATCTTTCTGGCTCTGCTCATCAGGCGTTTGGTATAGATGGAGGCCAGAGAGGGGAGATCGGTGTCAATGATCTTGCTGGCAGTGGAGACAATATGGTCTAGTTTTTCTTTCTGTTGTTGGGATGCACCCCCATACCACACACAGATGGAAAATGTTAGAACACTTTCTACCACAGAGCGGTAGAACTGGGTGAGGATTTCCTTCCTCAGGCCAAATTTTTTCAGCTGCCTGAGAAAGTACATCCTCTGCTGTGCTCGCTTGATGATGGAGTCGGTATTGAGATCCCAGGTGAGGTCGCAGGAAATGAGTGAGCCCAGAAACTTGAATGACTCAACTGTCTCTATGGGCTGGCCGTTGATGAAGAGGGGGTCAATGGGAGTGGCGTTCCGACGAAGGAAGAAGAAGAAGAAGAAGAAGAAGAAGAAGAACATTGAAGTTTAACGTCTGCACCCACCATTGGCGATATGGCAGACGGGGATAACCATCCCAGGGAAAGAGGGGTAGGGACCTGAATCAACACTGAATCACCAAAGCAATCATACTGCTAAAATGGACAGTAAAAATGGCCACATTTTATATCGCCCACCACGGGATTCGAACCTGGGTCATCGGTGTGCCAGGCGAACGCTCTACCAATTGAGCTACGGCGGTGGGCAAAAAGAAGAAGAAGAAGAAGAAGAAGAAGAAGAGGAGGAGGAGGAGGAGGAGGAGGAGGAGGAGGAGGAGGAGGAGAAATCCTCTAATCCTGTA
>CM072515.1:40620914-40743414 GCA_036898135.1 Oncomelania hupensis | reverse complement strand
ACGTCTCGTAATTAATGTCACGAATGTTGCTATTATTTTCATTTCCTTTGACTTCAGTTCTTCAGTTTTCACCCTCAGACGGTAGAGTAGCTAAATAGGTAATAAATGTAATAATTCAAACTACACATTGTGTTATAAATCCACAGGCGAAATACATGCTAGTTTAAAGTCGTTAAGTCCAGATCCAAACTGCACACACACCCATCCCCCCCCCCCGGATTTTTTTTAAAATAGGTAAATTCATGCTAAGAGAATAAAATTTACTTATATATTTATACATTTTTTGTATATCTTAATTTTGCGAAATTGAATCTAAAACGCCCTGTCTGAGCGCTCAAAACGTCGTCAGCTTTAGTGTAGACATTGCACGACATCTCCCTTAAAATAAGTCTATCTACATGGAGTTACCAGAGCGTGACCCCACGCTATAGAGGGCTATGCTGTGGCTGTTTGTGCGCGGCTGCAGTGTAATGTGTCTGTTCTATCGGGCGACAGACACTCAATGACCGTGCCGTGGACTGCTTCGTTAGACGCGCGCCATAATACTTTTAGGAAGCCAAATAGCTTTTTAAGTCGCTTACACGTCCAGCGGAGAGCTTTCACAGCAATACTTTAGATTGCTAGACTCGTCTATAATTATACTATCCATTACAGTGTAAAAGTTTTAACAGTTAAGGGTCATGCTCCCATGCCTATGCGTGAGAAGGAGAGTATAGTCTAAAATCACATGCATACGTAAGCAGATGTTAACACAAATTATTGAAGAGTCTATTGAATTGAATTCACAACGAACACATTAAAGTTCCTGCGTTTTCTTGTACTTTTGCTTTCTGTGTGTGTGGAGTGGCTTGTTTGTCGACTAAGATAATTAAACTAGAGAATCGTTGTTGTTTGTGGGTGTGAGAGGAAGGGGGGATGAAGTGAGTATAGAATACAGAATACCTTATGTGTGTTGCTAACACGTTCAACGGTTGTAATCGGTGCTGCTGGTGATCAATGTGGTTGTGTGTTTTTGTGTATGTGTGTGTGTATGTGTGTGGACACCACCTCCTGAGCCTATGGAATGGAAATAAGTGCAGATGAGACCAAAATTATGTCCAGAAACACCAAAGGCATCAACATGGATGACGAAGTCCAAGACCAATCCCTCAACACAGTGCATAGCTTCAAATATTTAGGAGCCGTTGTATCAGACAATGGATCCCGACAGGAAGTCCTTTCCAACTGCTGCCCTGACAAGGTTGAAGCCCATTTGGAAAGACAGGACCATCAGTCTACATTCCAAGGTAAGGCTGCTGCGCTCCCTTGTCATCTTCATCTTCCTATACGCTTGTGAAATATGGACCCTCATTGCAGATCTACAACGAAGAATACAAAGCATGGAGATGAGGTGCTACAGAAGACTTCTGGGCATTTCCTATACCCAGCACATCACGAACAACGAAGTCCGACAGACCAACACACAAGCCATTGGACAACATGATGACATGCTCACAGTGGTGAAGAAACGGAAACTCCGATGATATGGCCACGTCACCAGAGCATCAAACCGTGCAAAAACCATCCTGCAAGGCACTGTGCAAGGAGGCAGAAGAAGAGGGAGACCGAAAAAGAGGTGGGATGACAACATTCGAGAATGGACTGGTTTGATATTGAGCGAAGCCATGAGGGTTGCTGAGAACAGAGAAAGAGTACGCTGATTAAACGATCATCCGTGGTGCCCCAACGACCTTTGAGTTACGGGATAGCATAGGATAGGATAGGTGTGTATGTGTTTGTGTGTGTGTGAGAGTGTGTGTGGCTAGGTAGAAACGCCGTTATTATGAAATACACTTGAACCTCTACGTACTTTCTTTTGACGGACCCCGTTATTTTGACATCAAAACAGTGTTCCGTTAGGTTAGGGCTGTGTAAGGCTTAGGGTTAAGTTAAGGGTTAGGGTGTTAGCTTAAAAAAATTGACAAATTTGTAAAAATGTCAAAGTAACGTATGTAAGTCATCACAACGGCGTTTCTACACGGTTGTGTGTGTGTGTGTGGGGGGGAGGGGTGAGTATGTGGGTGTGTGTGGATGTGTGTGAGTGTGAAACATACTATTTATTATGACGCTTTAGCTGCCGGCAAACACTGTTTCCAACGAAATGAACCCTTTCCATGAACTAGGTAAAACAGATAACATACAAACCCAAACAAGATGGCTACCATTCAAATGCATTTCCAGAAACCCACCCACAGTTACAAATAATTATAAGCGTAATAATTTCCAAATATAAATAAATACAGCATATTTGTTAAAAAAAATGCCTAAGAAAGGAGGCGTAGCAAGGTAACTTAGTTTAAATTCAGAAGCCTTAACCACCAAGTCAGCAGACCAAATCAAAACATTAGTGCATGACAGATACAATACAGTTAGCTGACTGCAATTTCAGGACTACGAAATGTTTAACAAATGATTGAAACCAATGGCGTTGACTTTTAGGACAGAACAAATATGACGGCGCGGAAAGCTGATGTCCCACCACGGTAGTGTTTTCTAAAGAAAGTTGGAAACAAAAATCGGTTCTGTGGTTCTTGAGATGTGGCATGCAACGACACAGACCGACCGACAGACCCACTTTTGTCTCGTTCTGATTGTCCGACTATATCAAAGGATTTCCAGAAATGTCTGTAAGATTTTACATTAAAAAAAAAAAAGAAAGCTGAGGACAAGAACACTAAATATTCTCCACAGTAATAATAACAATAATTAATAATATCAACACACAATCATATAATTAGTATTTCCGTCCAACGCAGAGTAAATATAGGCTACCCATAACTGTGAATATGTAATATTACTTCAAGCAGATGAGTTTCAAAACCATAAGCTTCACTGGATTTTATACATGAGTATAGGTCTCTATGTCTTATACAACACGTGTGTCTGACATATCAACGATTTCATTATGGCTTTCTCCGCCCTTTGAATTTGGAGTAGTATTACCTCGCCCATAGGCACGCTTTGTTTTATATTGTGTTTGGGGGATTTGTGATTGAACTTATGACCTGCAATGAGCGAGCTTAATTTCTATGTTTCGTTTGCTGCTAACTAGCGTACTGTTTAACGTTCGATGATAAATGCGGAATTTTGTTTTATTGCTGTAACTGTTAGGAGAAATAACTGGTTCAAAGGATTACAACAAGATCACTTACGTACCTTTATTCCGACTATCCTATCCTATCCCGTAACTCGAAAGTCGCTGGGGCACCACAGATGATCGTTTATCTAGCGTACTCCATCTTTCTCTGTCCTCAGCAACCCTCATGACTTCGCTCAGTGTCAAGCCAGTCCATTTTCGAAAGTTGTCCTCCCACCTCTTTTTCTGTCTCCCTCTTCTTCTGCTTCTTTGCACCGTGCCTGTAAGCATGTCACCGTGTTGTCCAATAGCTTGTGTGATGGTCTGTAGGACTTCGTCGCTGGGTATAGAAAATGCCCATAATTCTTCTGTAGCACCTCATCTCCATGCCTTGCATTCTTTGTTGTAGGTCTGCTGTGAGCAAATAGGGAGATGGACATGACAAAGGAGCGTAGCAGGCTTACCTGCTTCATTCCTCTGATGGTAATTTTGTTGAAATGATTTGAATTGAATTAATGTTTTTATTATTCAGTTTAGAGTTGTTCTTTTATAGAATAGTTTGTATGTAGTACTTGACCAGCTCAAGAGCTACTCGAGATGCTGGTCGAAACAGAATATACCTCTAATCATTGTCCTATCCTATCCTGTCCCGTAACCCTGAGGTCGTAGGGGCACCACAGATGATCGTTTAACCAGCATACTCCATCTTTCTATGTCCTCAGCAGCTCTGATGGCTTCGCTCAGTGTCAAACCAGTCCATTCTCGAAAGTTGTCCTCCCACCTCTTTTTTGGTCTCCCTCTTCTTCTACCTCCTTGCACTGTGCCTTGCAGAATAGTCTTTGCAAGGCCTGATGATCTGGTAACGTGGCCATACCATCGGAGTTTCCGTTTCTTCACCACTGTAATCACTCTAATCATTGATAGCAGCAAAAAGACTAAAAATAAAATGTTAGAATCTGAATACTACGGGATAACTAATTGTACCAGAGATTTATAATTCAAAACCTTATTAGACTTCTTTATCCCATGGGTTAACTTTCATTTCTGCGTTTCCAAACCCTCTGAATCCCCCTTCATCCATTCCGTCATCGAAAGGTTTGGGTGGATTATCAAAATTGATGTTACGGACGGTTTTTGTTTTGTTTCATATTTCTCCTACTCGCAACTAAATGAACAATTACCAAACATCAATGTCAATAACAAAAATTAAAAATTCCGATTGTCCCTTTTCTGTTGATAAATGAGCCTATTACCACAACATTAATATCATTATTAATGTTTGTTGCAAATCCTAATATTAATGTTAATATCATTGATTCCAACATCTTTTTATAACATTTTTATTTCCGTTGGATTCAATTCGTAATTAGCTTACAATGCTCGGTCGTGAAGTCAAAGGTATATAAATCGTGTAAAAAAAGACCCAAAAAGACATCATTATGAAAAACGTATGCTAACCAAAGACATAAATATGAAGAAAAAATGCTAAATAAAATGACGTAGTTACGTGGAAATATAGGAAACATTTGATTTGAGTATTTGAGTGTACGGGTGTTCTCGAATACATCGTGAGATTACAGAATTCACGCAGCTGTACTTGACAGCGAAATATGTTGCCCATTCATTGGTTTACGTTTATTCCGTTGTTTTCATTTTTAGGGGGTGTCGGATAGCGCAGTGGTTGGAGCACTCGCTAATGTGTCGCAAGTTAAGCACCGTCCAGTGCGGTTAGCACTTGGATGGGTGACCGCAAAACGTGAAGCGACAAAAAACAACGCCCCCAGTTGACTCAACTGTGACTGAGTACTTACTCTCTTAAGGGTGGGGAAGGTAAAGCAGCGAGGGAGAGAGATGGTCATCACCCTCATTACGTTGGCCCAAGATAAGTGTTATCTCCAACTTCACGCTCCCCTACGGCCACAAGGCTATAATGGGACCACCTTTACCTTTAACCTTTTTACCTCAATTTTAGCTTTAACAAAAGACTGGCTGAAATTGCGATTTAGATTGTTAGGTTTTATTTATTTATTTATTTATTTATTTATTTATTTATTTATTTATTTGATTATGTCTTTTCCATCGAAATGACCAAGGTGGAGTATATGGAGGAACTGGAGGAACAAACAAACAACACATACACACACAAACACACACCTACACAAAACCAAAAGTGTGTTTCGCCCGTTTGACATTTTTGCCATACACCCTCCGTCCTTCACCCCGCCTGATATCGAGGTTGTTTGTTGATGGTGTTGATGGACTTAGTACTATATTTGAGTGAGCGAGTGTTTGTGTGTGTATGTGTATGTGTATGTGCGTAGACATAAGCCTTGAAATGGGTGACTGACCTTGCTTTTTATGCGGAGAATGGGAGTGTGTATTAGCCACTCACTTTTTTCCAGCCACCCACTTTTTTCTAAGTGCGCGGGAGTGCACTTTTAGTGCATGGGAGTTCAGTTGTAGTGCATGAGAATGTTTTATGTACAAGGGAGTGCTCTATCCGGAACGGAAAAAAATCCAGTCACTTTTGGGGAAAAGTTCGACCTATTTCGTCGCCTATAGGAGACGAACTAGGTCAACTTTTGAGACGGAAAGATCCAATTTTGAATTAGATTCTTACATTTTTAGAAGAAGTTTGCGTGCTTTTCGTAAAAAAAAAACACTTTCCGATTCCTACATTCTTAGTACATTACATTACATTACATGATTATTGCTTTAGGTCCAGCGGACTCTTACGAGCCAAATCAGGACCGGACAACCCCTTATCCGCATCAAAGATCTGCTGAAACAATCCTAATGGTAAAACGGAAAGCCCTCCACCAGCCAGTCACTTTACAATAAAGACATCCCACGCAGGGGACGCTGAGGCTGTACTCTAATTTATCGAACCCCCGCTCACAAAACCAAAACAGAATAAAAACATCATTACAAATTATCAACAAAACACATACATATAAAATGCCTACACTGCTAAATAATAACATCACAGGAAGCCCCAGCGACCACCTGGCAGAAAGCGTCCAATATTCCCAAGCTGATCCAACAGACCTCATACACAAATAAGGAGTCTTGTCCCGGAAGTTTTCAAGAAAAAAGGTAGGGGACTGGTCTAGCGAAGAAGTATAGCAGATTGATAGAACAGAGCAGTAATGAGAAAGAGCAAATGAGAAAGACAGCGACAGTGGGAATTTAAAGCACCAAATTTCCAGAAAGTGGGGATACTATTTATACTGAAACCCCCGGCACCCCAACGGGGGACACATTCTTAGTAAAACCCAGTCTTGATGATGTGTATGTGTTAGTGAGTGTGTGTGTGTGTGTGTGTGTGTGTGTGTGTGTGCTAGAGGGAGAGAGAAGGGTGGAGATTTTAGACTATTAGTCTAATCTTACAGTCTAAGGCACTGAGCCAAGCCACGAGGGTTGGTGAGGACAGAGAAAGATGGAGTACGCTGGTTAAACGATCATTTGTGGTGCCCCAACGACCTTCGAGTTACGGGATATGATAGAAGAGGATGGGACAGTCTATGTTAGGTAGATAGCCTAATATTACTGTCTGTTTTAGGCTATTAACCTAATCTTACAGTGTTTAAGGATATAAGACTAGAGTGAGAGAGAGAGTTCAACATTCATTTGTACAAATAAGCCACAGGCCTCAGTTCAATGTACATACTCATTCACACTCACTTCACTCCTCCCTCGGCGGTGGCCGAGTGGTTAGAGCGTTGGCTTGCGGATCTGAAGGTCCCGAGTTCGAGCCCAGGCCGGGGCATTGTGTTGAGTCCTTGGCACTTTACTTCCGTTTACTACTCCTTCGGATGAGAGTATAAACCGAGGTCTAGTCTGTGTGGCATGCATTCCATCATAACGGACTTTAAAGATCCTGACGCTCATGTCCTATACGGGTGGGTGCCGGTAACAAGAACGCACCCAGCATGTACCTTGGGTTAAGCTCTTCACTTGGGGCTGCTGTACTTTCGAAAATGAAAGTGCCCGAATTTCACCTTGGTGATAATAAAGTTGTTAAAATAAAAATAATAATTAAAAAAAAGTATCCCAACACTCAAATATGCATTATTCCCCCACCCACATCCCTCCCCACCCAAGTCAATCTATGAAAGCAAACTAAGATCAAATAACAAAAATACATCTGACGTGTGCAGTAATGTACAGTGGGTATCTAAAGGGGTCACCATAAATCAGAGAGAGAGAGAGAGAGAGAGAGAGAGAGAGAGAGAGAGAGAGAGACAAAGACAGACAGACAGAAAGAAAGAAAGAGAGAGTTAGAGAAAGAAAGAGTACCGAGATTTGATCGATAAGAAAATAGGCCTACTAAATCCTTTTTCTTTCTTTTTTGACCAGCGTCACATTAAGGTTTTAGTAATAAAAAATTAAAACATGGAAAAAAGCTTTCGTTCAAACGAATAACACAGGTCCGTGCAATAGTAATAATAAAAATGGATTCATTTTTATTGTTTATAAGAAAAAACACTCTGAAAGTCAATTATATTTAAGATTATACAAAATAATAGCAAGGGATTGTCATCGTTGCTAATTTTAATGCAAAAGAATTAAATTAAAACTATATTACAACTAGCAGTTTAAGCTATTGTAAGTGTGATTATTAACTAGTCATACTTGCTTATCTTCTACATTAATACAAAATAGCCAGCGATGGATTCTCAAATTCAGTAAAAGGTTGACAGCGAAAATGAAGATGATGATGATTATAATTATGATGATGAGGAGGAGGGGAGGATGAGGATGAGGACGATGACGAGGACAACGACGACAACTCCAATAACGAAGACAACGGATCTGAACTTGGCAGGGAGAATATTAATTAAATATCCAAATTATATTGTGAACACAGAAGAAACAAAGGAGTCAAAAAGGCCTCAACAATTATACTATTATAAAACATGACGCTGCCGAAACTTTGCAATGGCAAAGCAGAAGAATAAGCTAATTTAGATATCTGTTTTTAAAACAACTCATACATAATTATGGTCATATAATGGGAGTCCGAATTACACTTCTCACAGTGCATTTGCCCCCATTCACCCTAAGCATGTCTACCGACGTGGAGGATCGCGCTATACACCATCATTCAACATTATCATCAGCTGCTGTCCTCTGCTCCTCCGCATAGCCCAACCCATCTACCAACACCTATAGGTTTTAATGGGCCAAATGTGTTTAGTGTAGATCAGCATGCTTCTTTCAAATGACTGTTGCTGCTGAGGGCTGCAAGCCTAATATTTTTTTGGAATTCCGCTCAGATTTATTCTGTGTGTTAAAATTAACAACACCTTCCACCGCCAACCCCCCATTTTCTGGCTAAAACACCTCTTGTGTACATAGCCTCTTGCTGGATGTGATATGATGCAATTATGTTTTGTTCAATAAAAGGATAAGTTCAATTTCTAACTGGTGACCATTCTTATTATTTTGCAGAATGCAATATCTTCCCAAAATTCTTACCAAATTAAATGATATATACTGCATGTCCCATGTTAGAATAATAATTTCTGATATGTTGTGTGTACAATCTTAAAGTCTTGATTTGCAGTTTCCATTATTTTAATTTAAACTATAAAATTTAACAAACAAAAAAAATTGTTTCTTTGAGGTTGTTGGGTGGGAAAGAGAGAGCAGAATAGATTAACCTTCACTGTCAAGATCTATTCGCCTCGTGCATCCTATACAAATGGCGGCCCCTTCACTATTGGTGGGATCATCATTTAAGCTTATTTCACTGTTATTATCAATACGCGCATTGCTGTCATCGATGATAAGATTTGCGTTGTTTTGTTTCGTTCCTTACTATAGTTCTAGTCTCCTGCGAACAACGTAATTGTTTGCTGATTGGGTGTGTGTGTGAATACTGTTCACTTCTTGTCTTTTTTCTTCTGTGAGTCAGTTGGCAGACCTTCGTACAGCCCGTGAGCCTCTCTATTCTCATAGATGGGAGCTTCGTACCGCACGCCCTCATAAATATGCGCCTCCGCGTTGGTGTACAGGTCCTCTGGGTCGTGTGGAACCGATTCTTTGGGATCACTGGGCGTTATATACAGGTTGGCGTCAGCTGCGGAAGAAGCAGATGCCCCTCTCTTGTAATGTCCCGGTAGCGACGGCAGAGGCGCCCTTGCACGCCCCCCACTCCCTCTTCTTTTTACGTCATCGATTTCCGCGAGAAGGTCACTAGTGTTTGCGCTGACGTCACCACTCTTTGCAGTGACGTCACAAACTTTATCGCTGGCGTCACCAGTTTTAAGTTTGGTCATATCAGGTTTGGGAGCGACAGGGGGTTTAGTCGTTGCTGCTGCTGCTGCAGCTACTGCTGTACCGCCCATTCCCATCTCCAAATAAGGTGTGTAGGTATTGGATGTTCTTCCGACCGGTGAAAGATTCCGACCTTTTTGTTCACGATTCGAATCCGCGACATCTTCAGTGGCTGTAGAAACTGGCTGAGCTTCTACCATCAATGCGTTTTGTTCTTCCGGCTGGGTGTCGCCTTTGTTCTGTGTTGATTGTTTCTTCTGCCTAAACCGTCTGCGACTGCAACAAAAAAACAATGTCGTGTTCTACAAAGCCAATTAGTTTAATAGTTTTAGAAATGTAAGAAAAAAGAAGTATATAATTGTGTTTTTTTATTTTATGAGCGTTGAAGGTGTACTATCCAAATAAAGCTTATAATTGTTGAAAGACCCCAGTTCTGTATGAACTGATCACAGTTCACAGCGCCTTGAGTATCTTTTGAGCTCAAAAGGAGCTAAGAACGATTAAATAAATAAATAAATAAATAAATAAATAATTGATCTAAGGGAAACAACCCCAAGACAAGTGCAATGTATATCTAAGAACTCACAATGCTTTGGATACTCTCCCATTTCAAGCAATTTCTCTTTTAAAGCAGTTCAAGGGAAGCAACTAAACCAATAAGGTCTATGAACAAGGGAAAGAGTTGCTTCCCAGTAACCAAGTCTGGAAACTGCACAGTACACTGATCAAGAACTTAGTGAAGCGGACTGGGTCTGTATTAAATAAAGAAATTAAATAATCAATCGATAAATACGTTAATTAATTAATACATTAAGTAAACTCACATATAGCGTATTATTTTTGGCAGGAATCCCACACAGAAAACACCAACGATAATTCCACATACGAGAGCTGCAAAAGTTATCATTGAAACCTAATTACATCAGTTTCATGACTAAGGACTAGTGAAACAAACATCATCATCAAAATAAATATAAACGTTTAATTAATTAAAGTTTATCATTTAATCTTCAAAACTTAAGTATTCGGCAACGAATGCCTGAATCAATCAAAGAGTACATTAAACCGAACTAAATTAAACGAAATCAAAATAAATCGGCTGGGAACCGTCACAACTCTCTTCATGATAATTAGAAGCAATTTCTATTCAACGCTATTAAAAATTAATAATTGATGTATTTTTTTTAATGACCAAAGTTCAGCCATGTCTCAAAATATTGAAATAAAAATTAAAATATTAATAATAATTTATTTGGTAAAGCGCGATTCTAATTTAAAAAGTCCGCTCACAGAGCTCACTCTCGTACTCTCACACATACACTCACAAACAGCACAGTACATTAAAACCTGGAACAATAACAATTCAGATACAAAAGTTCATAGCAAAATAATGGTAAAGTATTTATAGCAAATAGTAGGATATAAAAGTGAGCATACAAACATGGGCAGTACATTAATACAGTTAAAATTTACAAAAAATTAAAACAAATACAGCAATACTATACTATACTATACTACACTACACTACACTATACTATACTATACTATACTATACTATACTATACTGTACTGTACTGTACTGTACTGTTCTATTCTATGCTATACTATACTATACTATACTATACTATACTATACTATACTATACTATACTATACTATACTATACTATACTATACTATACTATACTATACTATACTATACTACACTATACCATACCATACTACACACTACACTACACTACACTATACTATACTATACTATACTATACTATACTATACTATACTATACTATACTATACTATTCCACACTATACTGTACTGTTCTATTCTATGCAATACTATACTATACTATACTATACTATACTATACTATACTATACTATACTATACTATACTATACTATACTATACTATACTATACTACACTACACTACACTATACCATACCATACTACACACTATACTATACTATACTATACTATACTATACTATACTATACTATACTATACTATACTATACTATACTATACTATACTATACTAATATAATACAAAATAGGCTAAATTAATTAATTTTTAAACATAAACACGAGAGAGAAATTTTAGTCAACTATTTCTTGCAGTTACACCAAAAATAACTGTGTGTAAATGTAAAGTATAGTAATAAAACAAAGTAACTTATTATCATTCGCACCTGCAATCACAGAGCCAGCAAGGTGACTCTTGGTGACTAGACCACTATGATCAGTACCTGGGAAAACAAAAATAATGTAAGACATCTGAAGACGAAAGTGAAGCAAGAAGAATGGGAAGAAGGAGAGGGGAGTGGAGGAAGAAGGAATGAGAGAGAAGTGGAGGAGGACCAAAAAAACAAAAAAGGATTGGAGACAAGAGAGAAAGAAGGTCGTAACTGTGATGTTGTCGTCGTCAATGTCGTCATCATCATCATCGTCATCATCATCATCATCATCATCATCATCATCATCATCATCATCATCATCATCATCATCATCATCATCATCATCATCATCATTATCATCATCATCATCATCGTCATCATCATCATCATCATCATCATCGTCGTCATCATCATCATCATCTGCACCACCACCTGCACCATGATAAATCAATCAACTCTTTGCATACTTATTTTTATTTATGATTCTTGAAACTACGTGTTTATTTTGATAGGGTAGTTGGTTGGTCGGTTGATTTGTGTGTGTGTGTGTGTGTGTGTGCGTGTGTGGGTGTGCTTGTGTATGTGTGTGTGTGCTTTGTAACATACCTGTATCTGAAATATTGCATTGTGCTCCTGGAATAAACCAATTAAAACAAATATGAAAGCGTTCATAACATATGACGCAATACAAAAGTCATCATCATCATCATCATCATCATCATCATCATCATCATCATCATCATCATCATCATCATCATCATCATCATTATCATCATCATCACCATCATCATCATCAGCAGCAGCAGCAGAGCATCACCATCATCATTCATCATCATCCTCATCATCGACCTACAACTACTATCATCATCATCATTCTCATCCATAAATGTCATCATCGTCATCACCAACAACAACATCATCATCTTCAATCATCACCGCCCTACAACTTTACATCGCAGATTCAGTTCACACAGACAAACAATCCATATATATATTCTACCTTGAATTCTCCACTCTGAGACGTTAAACAGGCTCTCGTTTGCTGCACGAGACCCCGCCCGGTAGGATATAAGCACGTTTTGGACACTGGAGGTATCAGGCAACCATGTCGAAGGCAAGGACATTGTCAACGTCTGCCACGTCCCGTTGACGTAAGCCTTCACTTGCAGCGGCCCTTGACAGTTTATCGTGAAATTTCTAAAGCTTTGGCAACCTATATCGTCCCTGAATGTGGTTTGGTTAGTGGAGACGCAATACGCCTGGCTGCAGTTCTTGATTTGAACGTTTATGTCGTCATCGTCCATCGCCACGACGACTTCTATGACGGTCGCGTAGATTATTGGCGTGCCGACGACGGCTGCGATGAACCTGACGTATGCTTCTCCGCAAGCTTTGACGTCAAAAGTGAAGGTGAAGTCAGAGGCGGAGGAAGGTAGGTGGAGGATGTCGGGGAAGAGGAGTGTGGGGGGCGAGCTGGAGGGTATCGACAGCGTCCTTGTGCATGCTCCTGCAAACAAAATAAATCTGTTAACCAAGTCAAATTGCATACGGCCTCTTACTCATAATTATGCTTATTATTGAACTTTGCTAATATGCTAATAGCCTTTAATTTCGAACTTTGAAAGCACGCCCTTGGAATAAGTAGGCTAACTACTGCAAGGAAAGCCAATTACAATGCACAGGTGACCGTATCTGGGTACTACAGCCACTCTGTCTGTCTGTCTGTCTCTGTCTGTCTGTCTGTCTGTCTGTCTGTCTGTCTCTCTCTCTCTCTCTCTCTCTCTCTCTCTCTCTCTCTCTCTCTCTCTCTCTCTCTCTCTGTGCTTGTATTTAAACAGCAGAGAGAAGGACGCTATAGAGGGAGTGGACAGAGGGTGACATTGTCATTTTAACCCAACAGGGCCAGGGATGAGGGTGAGGGTGGTAAATGGGGGAAGTGGGTTGGATGAGGATGGAAGTGAGGGATTGGTGTGTTTGCGATGTGCGGGATGAAAGGAGCAATAATAGTGTTACACTCGTTGTTGTTTTTTATCAGTATTTGATTCAGCCCCGATGCTTGAATCCTGATAGGTGTAACTCAGATTCGTTTATCCACGCAACCTGTTCACTCAGCAATAAGACAGGAGTCGTCATATGAAGTTTTCCAACTTTATTCAGCGAACATCAACAACTGCACACAATCGCTTTTCCCCACTTTTTACAACTTTCAACTTTTCAACCCTCCTTTTTTTTTACGTCCCAGGACACATTAAGCGTATAGGGGACGGGTGAAACACCACTTTTCACTAATACACTTAGTTAAATACCCTCTTTTGAAACAGTGCGGCACATATATAGTCTATCTATACTCCAGAAAATTTTAGAACACTCCAGCGTGACGCACCACAACCAATCAAATCACACTTCGCCATCACTGTCTCACGTCATATAAACCAATAACAACGCAAAATCAAATCAAAGGTAAATACACTCTATTATTGCATGCCTTGCAAAATAAAACGATCAGATCTATCGAGCGCGTTTCAACGTAACGAATAGTAGTATTGACTCCACTCACAAATCCAATACGGGCGCCGCCTGCAGTGTCTATAAAATAAAATAACATAAAAAGAGGAGGGTGGGTGGGGAGGGGGAAAGGGAACTGAAAAGGGGATACATAGGGGGTGGGAGGTGGTGGGTGCTGTCGTCAGAATTACCGAGTTAGCTTGACACTGCCTCATCTTCCCATTACTACGGCAAAGCTGACATTTGCTAGGGTCACGCTCTGCAATTCAACAATAATTTTATTTTCTCCTCTAGCTGCCGATGTCTAGTCAAGTCAGGAAATCTACATTAGTTTATTTTCCTACAGTTTGTACAGCCTGCTGCTCCCTTTGTTGGGCCTTTCATACAAAAATGTGTACAGTGTACTATTCGAAATAAAAGCAAGCTTGTTCAATTGACCTTTATTTATTTATTTACTTATTTTATTTTACTTCATTTTATAAAATTTATAAGTTAATTTATTATTTTATAGTTTATTTTATTTTATTTCATTTTATTTACATACTTATTTAATTTCACGCAATAACGTCTATTCACAATTTGTAATTATTGGAACTTTGTCTTTTTATTTCATACAACAACATCAAACAGTATAAAATAAGGCTCCTAGCCCAGGGTAGCCTTATAGCAACAACAACAAAAAAGAGAGGGGGGGGGGGGGGAGAAATGGGGGTAATGGGGATACACAAAACATACAGTAGTAAACAAGAACGGTATAACAGTATGTACACAAATATTGCCAACACAAAATTTACATACTGATATTAAGATGTTACAGTTAACACAGGAGCACCAAAATTGAGAAAAAATACGTAAATAAACAAATCGATAATAGTATTAATACGTAGTAAAAAGGTAATGAGGAAGAATAATCCCAAAAAGAATCCACGTAGGTCTCAACCAAGAACATACGAGTTAAAATAAAAGCAAAAGAGAACTGTCCAAATCACAGTGTCTTCTTTATGGATATTCAAATATCTTAGTGATTGATGTGATAGTTTGAGACAACTGAGTCTAAATTTCAATAAGTTTCTTCTCGATAAAGGTAACAAAAACAGTAAATAATCCTCGAATAATCCTCGAAACAGAAGGTATACTTAAAAGTTATATACGTAATACAAGTATTATGATAGGATATATTCCCCCGTTGAGGTGCCGGGGGTTTCAGTATAAATAGTATCCCCACTTTCTGGAAATTTAGTGCTTTAAATTCCCACTGTCGCTGTCATTTTCATTTGCTCTTTCTCATTACTGCTCTGTTCTATGAATCTACTATACTATCTTCTTCTTCGCTAGACCAGTCACCTATCTTTTTTCTTGAAAACTCTTCCGGGACAAGACTCCTTATTTGTGTATGAGGTCTGTTGGATCAGCTTGGGAATATTGGACGCTTTCTGCCAGGTGGTCACTAGGGCTTCCTATGATGTTATTATTTAGCAATGTAGGCATTTTATATGTATGTGTTTTGTTGATAATTTATAATGATGTTTGTATTCTATTTTGTTTTTGTAAACGGGGGTTCGATAAATTAGAGTACAGCCTCAGCGTCCCCTGCGTGGGATGTCTTTATTGTGAAGTGACTGGCTGGTGGAGAGCTTTCAGTTTTACCACTAGGGTTGTTTCAGCAGATCTTTGATGCGGATCAGGGGTTGTCCGGTCCTGATTTGGCTCGGAAAAGTCCGCTGGACCTAAAGCAATAATCATGTAATGTAATGTAATGATCGGATATATCATGATGCCAGATTTGCAAGACCTGGCCTCTCAAGCGTTGTTTGACGATGGTCTTAAACAAGCCAAAGAGTATTTACAACCTCGTAACCATGTGAAAGACGGACCAAAATCATTTAGCAGTGAACGAACAGACCAAAATCATTTAGCAGTGAACGAACAGTACTTAGCCAGGACAGTGTATTCAGAATTTAAAAATAAAAACGAACAGAGTCGCAGCATAAGAAAAGACATTTTAGCGGAAATTACTGCAACAATCGATACAAAGTTTATACCAGAAACAGGGTAACCTGCATCGAGCATTTACAGAAACAGGAAAACAACCAACTTCACCCAAAACCATACAGGTCAGCATACTAGTTTTAACATTAACAATCCATTTCAAAGTTTAGTTGTAATCTGTCACATATAATCCTATGAGCACATACCTCGCAGTTATACAATAAAATCGGTTGTCAAAAAGACCCAACTGAATATTAAACGGCAAATCAAGAATTCGAAATTTCTTTAATAGCGCATACATAGCACGTTCAACTGATACGCTCAGGGATCTAAGATTTTTTTAAAGTTTTATTATTATTCTAAAAAATTGTATCTAAATATTTCTAGTCTTAAACAATTTTAAGAATTACATTATTAAACCTTAAAAAGGCAACCTTCTAACCTTACCGCGAGAAGGAATCTTCACTTTCGTTTGTGCAACATTTAAACGCAGTCCAAATTTTTGGCAGTATAGATCTAAAAAAATATTAGACAATGCAATATTATTATTAATATTAACATTTGTGATATAGACGATGTAATAAAGTAGGTGCATAATGCATGCGTATGTGTGTGTGTGTGTGTGTGTTGTGTGTGTGAGAGAGAGAGAGAGGGAGACTCTTATGAGAGGTTAGGGGGTGGAGGGAAGGGTAACTTATGGGGCCGATTAGTTCCAAGCCTATAATTTAAAAACATTAAATATGTGGGAGCTGTGAGGGGGTGGGGGGAAGAGGGGGGCGAGATGGGGTGGTGACTTGACAAGGGATAGAGTGGTTTGGGGTAGAAAACAGTCATGCAGTTCAACAGAGAGAGAGAGAGAGAGAGAGAGAGAGAGAGAGAGAGAGAGAGAGAGAGAGAGAGAGAGAGAGAGAGAGATTATGAACGACATGACGATGACCACGATGACGGTGATGTCGACGAAGACGACGATGACGACGATGATGATGATGATGATTATGAAGATGATGATGATGATGATGATGATGATGATGATGATGATGATGATGATGATGAGACGACGTCGACGATGATGATGATGACAAACATAAAAGCGCCAAAAGCATTTATAACATTTATCTTTCCTTTTACACAGTTCCACAAAGAAAGTGCTACGACTCACCCTGCATACCTATACAACCAGAACAAAGAGAAACGCAGAACTGCATGTATACCTCACGCCTAGCAGCAAGTCTATCCCTATCCAAGAGGACATCCATCACTCATCGCAAGTGAGTGTAAAAAAACTAATTTGGCTATCAGATTTAAGAGAATTCGTTTCTAATTTTGTTTTAAAACCAGAAGACTAAGCAAAGTAAATAAGTTTAGTAAGACATGTGCCAGGAAAGATGCGGTAACCAAGTTTCATATTGTGCTAAAGGAATTGCAGCTTGGACAGTTTTATCTTCGAAATGTACGCCATTTTATGTTTTCCAAGGATTTGCATCTTTTATCTATAAAGGTAACCTTATACTTCATGTGTAATATTAGGGTAGGTGAAGAGAGTGAAATTAGTATTTTAAAAACGAAGAAAATGTGCATTCTACTCTTAGCACATTATTATATGACGTTTGACTCCAGTTTGACTAAAGAAGTAGAAGAGAGTGATAACTATATATGCCTGTTATTCGCTTTGTCTGAGAAGGCAAAGGCACACAGTTTTATAGGCTAAGAACGGATTAATATGAGGCATAAACAAGTATGATAATTATTTGAATCTTCTTCTTCTTATCATGCATGTAATTATATTATCCGGAGGATGTGACCTTTTGCTATATCATCGTAAAGGCAGCAACAATTTGGAGGCTATATCATGGGAGTGATGCTCACTCGCCTGTAATAGGCTTTATGTCTGAACAGCAGCACCACATAGGGCCTAGTTTCTTAGTCTACATAAGGGTAGAGCAATAAACACATGCGACACCTGACTTCAATTTGACCGGACTACTTTGCTGCCATGCTTTTATTCTCTCCAGTGCATGAACTCTGTTTCAGAGTCACGTTTTGAAAACAGCGCCATAATACAGGGTGTTCCAAAAGTCTTGGGCACATTTTGACATTGAATATTTCCGAAACTATTAAGGATATGAAAACGCATCTGGTCAATTCAGAAAGCTTGTAATCTTAATTTTTACATGGAATGTTCAAAGATGTTCAATGTGAGCACCATTGGTCACACGACACACATCAAGCCGATAGTCAAATTCTTGCCAAACGCGTCCCAGCATTTTCTGCTTGAGTGAACGCCATTAATGGGTCTGAAAAGAAATTAAAAAATCAACAGCTTTACAAAAAACTTAATGTAATTAGCTTTAAAATGGCACTATTTTTATCTTACTACCATTCATGGTAATTGAGATATGGGGACTTCAAATGTGCCCAAGACTTTTGGAACACCCTGTATAATAGGTCTAAAATACGCTGGTAATGGAAACAAATCTTTGTATTTGTGCAAAGTTAGGTGCAATACCTCATCCTAAATACAGCTGTCCCTCTTTCTTGCTGCACAGTTTTTGAACATTGCTGTTTCACCCATCCAACACCCGCATTTTCACAAACGTAAAACTTGTAGGTTTGTCTTATATCCATGATCCAGAGTTGAAAACGCATTATTAGGCAAACGGACAGATTTGCACTAGTAATCAAGGGATACGAAAACGAAAATTTATTATCTCAACGGAGAAATTCAATTGTGATGCCAACATAGTAAATACAATGATTTAGAAGTCCACACATGCGCACGCACACACTCACTCACACACACACACACACACACACACATAAACACACCCAAATATAAACGCATTTAGAGGATGATGATGATGATGATGATGATGATGATGATGGTGATGATGATGATGATGAAAATGATGATGATGATGATGATGATGATGATGATGATGATGATGATGATGATGATGATGATGATGATGATGATGAGACGACGTCGACGATGATGATGATGACAAACATAAAAGCGCCAAAAGCATTTATAACATTTATCTTTCCTTTTACACAGTTCCACAAAGAAAGTGCTACGACTCACCCTGCATACCTATACAACCAGAACAAAGAGAAACGCAGAACTGCATGTATACCTCACGCCTAGCAGCAAGTCTATCCCTAACCAAGAGCACATCCATCACTCATCGCAAGTGAGTGTAAAAAAACTAATTTGGCTATCAGATTTAAGAGAATTCGTTTCTAATTTTGTTTTAAAACCAGAAGACTAAGCAAAGTAAATAAGTTTAGTAAGACATGTGCCAGGAAAGATGCGGTAACCAAGTTTCATATTGTGCTAAAGGAATTGCAGCTTGGACAGTTTTATCTTCGAAATGTACGCCATTTTATGTTTTCCAAGGATTTGCATCTTTTATCTATAAAGGTAACCTTATACTTCATGTGTAATATTAGGGTAGGTGAAGAGAGTGAAATTAGTACTTTAAAAACGAAGAAAATGTGCATTCTACTCTTAGCACATTAGTATGTGACGTTTGACTCCAGTTTGACTAAAGAAGTAGATGAAAGAGAGTGATAACTATATATGTCTGTTATTCGCTTTGTCTGAGAAGGCAAAGGCACACAGTTTTATAGGCTAAGAACGGATTTATATGAGGCATAAACACGTATGATAATTATTTGAATCTTCTTCTTCTTATCATACATGTAATATATTATCCTGAGGATGTGACCTTTTGCTATATCATCGTAAAGGCAGCAACAATGTGGAGGCTATATCATGGGAGCGATGCTCACTTGCCTGTAATAGGCTTTGTGTCTGAACAGCAACACCACATAGGGCCTAGTTTCTTAAGCTACATAAGGGTAGAGCAATAAACACATGCGACACCTGACTTCAATTTGACCGGACTACTTTGCTGCCATGCTTTTATTCTCTCCAGTGCATGAACTCTGTTTCAGAGTCACGTTTTGAAAACAGCGCCATAATAGGCCTAAAATACGCTGGTAATGGAAACAAATCTTTGTATTTGTGCAACGTTAGGTGCAATACCTCATCCTAAATACAGCTGTCCCTCTTTCTTGCTGCAAAGTTTTTGAACATTGCTGTTTCACCCATCCAACACCCGCATTTTCACAAACGTAAAACTTGTAGGTTTGTCTTATATCCATGATCCAGAGTGCAAAACGCATTATTAGGCAAACGGACAGATTTGCACTAGTAATCAAGGGATACGAATACGAAAATGTATTATCTCAACGGAGAAATTCCACTGTGATGCCAACATAGTAAATACAATGATTTAGAAGTTCACACTTGCGCACGCACACACTTACACACACATCCACGCACACACACACACACACACACAAATAAACGCATATAGAGGGTAATAATGATGATGATGATGGTGGTGATGATGACGATGATGATGATGATGATGATGATGGTGTCGGTGATGAGAAGCTGGAGGAATAGGCTGAAGACAATGGCGTTGAAGAAGAAGAAGATGATGATGATGATGATGATGATGATGATGATGATGATGATGATGAGGAGGAGGAGGAGGAGGAGGAAGAGGCTAAGAACAATGGCGATGATGATGATAATGATGATGATAATGATGATGATGATAATGATGATGATGATGATGATGATGATGATGACGATTATGGCGATGATGATAAGTAAGTGCAGGAAAAGGAGGCTGACGACAACGCGATGAAGATGAATATGATGAATATGATGATGATGGTGATGATGATGATGATTGATGATGATGATGATGATGATGATGATGATGATGATGATGATGATGATGATGACGACGACGACGATGATGATGACGATGACTGTATAATTAAACAAAAAATATTAACTACCGACTGTTCGTGGTTTCTTAATTTATCCTAAGTTTAACTGGCTTTATCAAAATTAAAATAATATCACTTAACGATGGTACTAATAAGGAAAGGCCGAATACATTTCAACATTAAATTCACGGCAACTATCACTGATTTTTGTAACAAGCATAAACTATTTTCATATCACGCCACATCATGCTATGAAGCGTGGCCGACCAAATATAACAAAGAGTATAGACAAACAGTTGCCAATGCTTGAAGAAAGACACGAACAGGAGCGCCGGAGACAGAATGATCGAAAGGGAATTAGATGAATGAAATACGATATTCTCTCTCTCTCTCTCTCTCTCTCTCTCTCTCTCTCTCTCTCTCTCTCTCTCTCTCTCTCTCTCTCTCTCTCTCTCTCTCTCTCTCTCTCTCTCTCTCTCTCTCTCTCTCTCTCTCTCTGTGTCTGTCTGTCTCTCTCAAGTAAACACACACGCATACGAACGTGCACACACATTGAGTAGCATTATTACAGCCGTACTGCTGACAGTTTCGAAAGGTAATACATTCACAAGATGTAATTTAACAAAAGTAATCAACTGGGATAGATATATTGAAGGTGGTCAGCAACCCTTGAAAGATCAGTTAGTGAACTCTATCATTGTGTAGTAGGCGTAAGACAACTGTGCATTGAGCACCCACAACTTTGTGAAGTGTATTGGTTCAGTGTTAAATACATGAATTCCTTTATACAATTGATGCGTATAGGCTGAAAGTGGATAGTAATATATACAATTTAAGGGAGGGGAGGGGCGGGGTGGGGGAGGGCGAGATCACACAACTGAACACGAAGAAACTGAAAACAGAAAAGAGCGCAATATTGTCAACATCCACAAGGTATTTCTTACCATCTGCATGAATGGAAGAAGCAGCTGCAGTCGAATATCCAACACTGGCAATAAGAACATGTAACAGACACCACATTTTCACAATGGTGGACGACTGTACTAGTTGTCCTACAGCGAGTCCAACTCCAACGCCACGATTGTTGACAGGGCATAGGGACGCCATGCTTTCACGGCGCGATAGAACCTAGAAAGCACACAATCGGCGCTGGGCTGTCAGCTTTAGTTCAGTGTAGGCTTGTAACCACAGAACTGAAACTTAAACATCCAGGTTTCTCTCGTTCAGCGCCATACAGCAAAGCCGAACCTTTGAAGTCTATCCCCCTATTCATTCACAGCGGGCTTAATGAGGCCCACTAGCTGCCACTGCTTAACGACTTGTTCCAAGTTGCTAGTAGCCAATAAAAAATGGGTTGCTTTCAGCCTTAAGAATATTATATAGGTTGAACTGAAATTGCTTCAATGCTATGCAGTAATGCTTCGGTCGTTTAATAGGCCTAAGCGTGACTGTCTCACTCTGCACACTCTCAGACAACCCCTTACGCCTGCACTGCAAGCAGGAGACTATAATTTTAACTCGATTTAGTCGCTTGATTCACCTGTAGGCCTACTTGTACATTGAGGAAGAAGTTATATGCCGAAATGGGCACACTGCGCAGCTGAGATTAGCAGAGGGAGATAAGAAAGCTAGTCTCAGCCATGAAGCGTGAGCAAAAGGGAGACCAAAAGTTGTGTTTAAACTGTGACGATTTTGTTGTTGTTGTATCAAATTTTATTCATCAGATTAACATAAGTTGTACTGATATAACTGTGACGAAGCAACGTAGTCTCGCCTTTAAGAAACGAAACTGCAGTTATAACAGCGTATAGAATATAGTCCTAAAATAATAGTGACAATACTGTATCGGATATTCCTGCTGTCTTTAAACTCCTGCTTGTTAAATAGACTATCTAGCTACAATGCCCCTTGTAACAGATAAATGACCCATTAAACAAACAGAAGACTGACGAAAGTAAGCAAGTATATTAATTAAAACCAAATCACTCTATACTGTCAGTATGTTAAGAAATGGTGTTAGCGTCCTATCTCTCCTTATAAGATCTCGGCTATTTGTTCAATTCTAAGAAGGCGTATTTAATAATTATTATGTCATGAACCGAAACCGAAAAGAAAAGAGCAGTCAAAAACCATCAATGCAAACAACAATTTGTTGACAATTCCCACAGTACTTCAAGCCAAGATATGTCTTGCAGCTGGTTTACAGGCCGGCGGTCAAAATCCTGTGATTTTTGTGATTCAGTTTTTAAATACGACTAGTCTGAATGGCAAAATATTTATTTTGTACCCTTTGACTTTCAATTTCCGTTTTTCTGAGCATTCTAGGACAAGCTGCACAAAACGGTTTGAAATCGTGTACTGACGAGCGAGCGTTGTGGCCAAGTGGTCTAAGGCGGGACTAATTTGCCTTGTCCACAAGCCAGAAACCAATATCGCCTGACAGGTGTGGGTTCGAGCCAGCCTCTGGGCGTTATGTTTCTCCGAATATTATTTACTTTCGACTCAGGCAACGTCTCGGGGGTTTTCTCCGGGTACTCCGGTTTGCTCCCCCAGCAAAAATTTCAAAAATTTACAAATAATGTTAGGTAGGTAGGGTTTGGGCGCGCCACTGGCTGCGACTACGCCTTCCCCGGGGGTTCTTGCCCCAGAGTTTTTTTTTTTTTTTTTTTTTTTTTTTTTCAAAGCGCGAAGGCTTAATCGAAATGTCAGTACAACCTTTATGACAGTAACAACAGATAAGGGATTAAGTTAATTGTTCTAAAAATGGTTTTCACAAATTGTTAGTTATATTTCGTTCTTGTCACTGCAGATATTAGACTAGTCTATGTTATAACTAAAAATACAAGAGATAAAAATGCACAAAATTCTATATAAAACACTGGAAGATTTAACTTAAAATGTCACTGTAACAGGCTAAATGTTGTTTTTTCAAATAGTAATATACATAAAGACTATATTTTAATATGTAGATATAGTTAGATAGATAGATAGATAGATAGATAGATAGATAGATAGATAGATAGATAGATAGATAGATAGATAGATAGATAGATAGATAGATAGATAGATAGATAGATAGATAGATAGATAGATAGATAGATAGATAGATAGATAGATAGATAGATAGATAGATAGATAGATAGATAGATAGATAGACCCGAACAAAATTACATATAAAACACATGACGGTTTCACTTAGAATGTCATTGTAACCTTTCTGACAATAATCACAGACTAAATGTTTTTCACAAATATATTCACATGTCGTTTTTGCCACTGCAGGTATTAGACTACAGTTTATAATTATAAATATGAGAGATAGACACGCACAACATTATATTAAACACACTTTGGAATTCACTTCAAATGTCCCCGTTACCTTCTAACAAAATTATAAACGAGGAAGTTTAAACGACTGATAGGCCTAACTCCGTACCTGTAGGCCTATGGTACCTATTTGTTCAGGCCAGGGCATTCATGTTTGGCCAGGAGAAGCGTTGTGTGTATGTGCGTGTTTGAGTCATGTCTTGGCTTTGTCCATACAGCGCAGCTGAGACTCGAAGAGGCCTACTATTGAGCTCTTGAGGGAAGGAGGAGGTTGAGTCTTAGTTACGCTGTATTGTCTTTGATTTAGTTAGACCACCTTCGCCTGCTCCCCTTTCAACCATAGGCCATTGATAAGTTAACAAAATTGTCCCCTTTTGCACTGTCGATCTGTTGCCAAAATCCACGCCTATAGGGCCAATAAACTTGCGCCCGGACCACCAATACCCATTCAAAGTATAGGCCTATAGCACAGGCGCCGGAATTGGAATGTCAGCATAAAATAGCGGTACTGTGTGAATAGTATACTTAATATTAAGAAAGCGACACTACTTTGCTCACATCATTCAGTCCCCTATTCGCTTACGTGACGTGGGACTCTAATCTACCTGCCTGCCTGCCTGCCTGCTCACATCTCGATAAGCGCGCCTATGGTGGCATATAGTGTGTTGCCTGTAATTGTAGCAACCGATGCTGTTTTCTGTAGCTGAGCTGTTATTTTGCTCTAGTGTTTTAGGATCATCTTATGCATGACAGGCAGCGCAGCAGAACAGACCGACCACTGCAGCACCTCCTCGAGATCTTTATTTGACATTGCAAAGTACCTGACATTCACAAATGCAGTTGGCTGTCTGTCTCGTCCTCGAGAAGGCGGAACAATAAACTATCTCTGCATCACACCGCGGCTGAGACTCGCCGAGACCTATCGATCGAGAGGCGAACTATGCTCAGATACCCAGTGTTTTTTTTCTGCCTGTGAATATCAGTGACATCCACTCATCCACTGATCGACAAGCCTCCTCCACCCCTGACTCTCCTTGACATCCAGGCCCTTGTAAATTGCTTTGAACCATCTGAACCCCCTTTAGGTCTACATGCCAAATTGTATAACTTGTGTGAGTTAAGGACAAACTGTTAGCATACAAGTGCGTACCACACAAACTGTGTCATGAGCTTTCTCGCTCTGGGAGCAGTTTTATGGACATGCATAATGAACAAATAGCAGATTTTCACCTCTAAGTTATCTCTATAGCTATAGAAAAGAGGTCTACTACTCGTACCTTATACCCGTTCATAAAAACGGCGCCCCTTGCTTCGAAGCTTTACATGACATGACATTCAATGCATTGCGTTAAACAGAGACAAAATGCATTAAGCACAGACGCGGTACGGCAGATCTTGGTTTATGACTGCTTTGCAGTATACTGCCTTGAAACACCGTGTCTTCATTGATTGTGTCCAAAGAAACGTAAAACTACTCCAAATTGTATAAACATTCGTTTTGGAATGGATTCGATAAAAGGACCATCTGCATTATCTATTCATTAATAAAATAATGTGCAATAAATCAAAACATTAATTTAAGGTACTTTACTGCTCAGTTTTCAATGACTGCGGTTTGAAGGACAGATTCAACTGAGAACGTGACAGGTTTTAATGCTAGATTGTGTTGCTATGTTGCCTTGAAAGATCGTGTCCTTATTGATTGGGGACACATACACGTCTTAATACATTTTGTAGTCAATAATGGAGTACTGCAACACACATATTACATTATACTGCGTTAAGTTTTCGAAAAGTATGCCGCTGTTTCAATGATTGCGATTTGAAGGTTAGATTTGAGAAAGACGTCCTCATGGAATGTATGGAAGCGTACACGCATACACGCACGCCCTCACACACACACACACACACACACACACACACACACACACACACACACACATCGAGACTGACATTTCAACATTGACATTATAAATCGCATCCATAAAAAAAAAGAAGAGATGAAGATGATGACGATGATGTTGATGATGATGATAATGATGATGATAATGATGATAACATTACTACTACTACTACTACTACTCTACTACTACTACTACTACTACTACTGCTGCTGCTGCTGCTGCTGCTGCTGCTACTGCTACCACTAAAAGCAAACCACTTGTAAATGTAAGCACAAGCACAAGCAAACTGCTATAAAGCTCACAGCCACGTAACAGGCAATAAAGCACACACGTTATATAGTCTACAGAACAATAACCTCTGTTGGCACATAAATCTTACACATGAACCTGCCTATGAAACACGCAAACGTTACACGAAACACTGTCAATGTCAATTATCTGAAAGTACAGGTGTGCACGCAGCATTACCTAATAATACTAACAGTAAATTCAGCTCCAATGCCGTGAGCACGACCGTAAATAACTCGGATATCTTTTTAATTTTTGACTTGCAAACTTTAACCTTTGAACTTAATTAAAGGCCTAAAACTTTAGTTTGTCTTTCTAGTACCAGAGACTACGTGCACACACGTATACCTTAGCCTTAATTAGTATTGTGAGCAAACTCATTGACAATAATTATTTATTTATTGTAACGTTCTTATGTTGAGCTTTTCAAGTTCAGGGGCGGGTCAATTGGCCGGGCGATACAGAATTTAACTTAAGCCGTCTGAGGCGCGCACTTGCTGCCTTAGATGCATCGTCTGACGCCAAGACGACTGAGCCCAATCCTGAGCTACCTGGAATGAGGGAGAAGGAGCCTAGTGTTTGTTGAGTGTATTTTATGTAGCGCTTACCTAATAATACAAACAGTAAATACAGCGCCAATGATGTGAGCACGTTTGTAAGTAACTCGGATTCAGGGCAGGGCGAAGTACCACTGAGCAGATTTTAAACCGCAGAATAATCTGCGAGAAATACTTACAGTAGGCCTACCAACAACATCTATAGCATGTGTTTGTGGACTTCAAGAAAGCATTTGACCGAGTCAAGACTGCAGCTCTGTGGGCAACCATGAGAGTGTACAACATCAGCCTTAACATTATTGAAGTCATCAAAAGCCTGTATGACAAGTCTACCAGTGCAGTCTTCCACAACAGCGCCATCGGGAACTGGTTCAGAACAACAAACGGCGTGCGTCAAGTATGTCTACTCTCTCCAACACTCTTTAACATCTTCCTGGAGCGCATCATGCCAGATGCCTTTGCAAATCACGAAAGCACAGTCAGCATAGGGGCCGAGTAATCTCGAACCTCCGTTTTGCGGATGGCATTTAGGGATGGGCTGGAGAGGAACAAGAACTTGAACAGCTGATACAGAGGCTTGATACCACCTCCAGAGCCTTTGGAATGGAAATAAGACCAAAATGATAACCAACAACACCAGTGGCATCAACATGGACATCACAATCCAAGGCCAATCCCTCAACACGATGCATAACTTCAAATATTTAGGAGCCATTGTATCAGACAACGACTCCTGACAGGAAATCCTCTCCAGGATCGCACAAACCACTGCTGCCCTGACAAAACTGAAACCCATTTGGAAAGACTACACTCCAAGGTAAGCTTGCTGCGCTCCCTTGTCATCTCCAGCTTCCTATACGCTTGCGAAACATGGACCTTCACAGAAGACCTACAACGAAGAATATAAAACATGGAGATGAGGTGCTACAGAAGACTTCTGGGCATTTTTTATACCCAGCACATCATCAACGTTAGATTACATTACATTACATGATTATTGCTTTAGGTCCAGCGGACTCTTCCGAGCATCATCAACGAGGAAGTCCGACAGACCATCTCACAACTCATTGGATAACACGATGACATGCTCATAGTGGTGAAGAAGATATGAAAACTTCAATGATATGGCCATGTCATCAGAGCATCAGGCCTTGCAAAGACAACCCTGCCAGGCACGGTGCAAGGAGGCAGAAGAAGAGGGAGACAGAAAAAGATATTGGAGGACAACATTCGAGAATGGTCTGGCTTGACACTGAGCGAAGCCATGAGGATTGCTGAGGACAGAGAAAGATGGAGTACGCTGGTTAAACGATCATCTGTGGTGCTCCAACGACTTTCGAGTTATGGGATAAGATAGGATTTTGTGTAGAATGACACTCACCCGTCTAGGACATGAGCGTCACGATCTTTGGAATGCGAGTGTGCACACGCTAGACCTCGGTTTATACTCTCAACTGAAAGATTCAATACTATGAATCAAATAGGTATTTTCCTACTTGGTTAAGAAGTTTAAAGTGCGCGGTATGCGAGGATAGGATTGTCTGTTGTCGAAATGAATAGAAAAGACATTCACTGTCACGCAGTATTGCAATGATATTCATTGCAGGTTGTCTGATCAAAATATTATCTGTCAGTGCACGGAAGTGTTGACGTTAGGTGCACATTACCAATCTGAACCTCTCGTGATACTCAGTTCTGTAACGCTGTTCTTTTGAGTCTGTGGCAAAAAACGTTGGCTCTGATAGCCAATTCTGTGTTGCGTGACAGAAAAGCGCATACATCACACACTTACGCGAACACGCTTGCACGCACACACCCACACACAGGCACTGACACTCTACCTATCTCTCTCTCTTTCTCTCTCACACACAAACACGTACACACCCACACAAGTATGTAAAACACCAAGACTGGGGTTTACTAAGAATGTAGGAATCGGAAAGTGATTTTTGACGGAAAAGGGTTAGGGCAAGGGTTAGGGATAGCTCTGCAACTAACCCTTACCCGAACACTTTTCTAAAAAGTTGACCTAGTTCGTCTCCTATAGGCGACGAAATAGGTCGAATTTTTTGTCAAAATTTCTCCGAAAATTGACTGTATTTTCTCCGTCCCGGATAGAGCACTCCTGAGTACCTAAAACACTCTCATGCACTACAACTGCACTCCCATGCACTAAAAGAGCACTCCTGTGTACTTAGAAAAAAGTGGGTGGCTGGAAAACACTGGATGGCTAATACACTCACAAATTTCCTGCATAAAAAGCAAGGTTAGTCACCCATTTCAAGGCTTATACCTCCGCACACCCACCCATCCCCCCCCCCCACACACAAACACACACCCACACACACACACACAAACACACATTAAGGCTATGAACAAATCTCAATGTAAAAATAAAACTAAAAACGGATAGACCTATATTATACAGAGCTCGACGATGCAGTAAAAAAAAAAAAGAACTATAATTTCTGCTCCGTACCCACCTCCAAATTTCCTTGTGTAATAATGGGGATCACCCTCATTACGCTGGCCCAAGATAAGTGTGATCTCCAACATCACGCTCCCCTACGGCCACAAGGCTATGGGACTACCTTTACCTTTTTTTTTTTTTTAAAATAATGGGGAGAATAAATAATCCCTTATCTTGTATCCTCAATGTACATCACCCACTTTCCCTCCTTCTTTTTTGTGTTGGGGAGAGAAGGGGGCTGGAGGAGGAGGAGGAGGAGGAATGGAAAGAGCGGTGGAGAGAGGCAGAGTGCAAGGAGAACGCATCCTGACACAGAGACTTGAAGGAATACATTCTCAACATTACTGCCGCAGACCTCTGATGAACTCGATGAAGCAGAATATAAGGCTCAAGGTTCAAGGTTTATTCAGGCCCTCAGCCGAGGAGAATGGTGGATTGGAAAGACATACTAATGCAACTCCATGCCATCTTTTTTTTTTTTAATGTGTATCGCTGCCCATATTTCTTTTCGTATGTTAAGTCTTTCCATACCTCTCTTCCCCTTGAATCCAGCGTTTAGAGACAGTCTACGGTGATCAAAGTCCTTTTAGTTTCTATAATGTCCCATATCCTATTCTTCTCTTTTTGCGGTAAAGCCACATGCATTTTGAAAAAGTTCCATTCTAAAATAACAACTAACCCAGCTGCATTGGATAGATCTATTGTGTTAAAAAAAATTGATGGCGAGGAAATAGCGTATAGAGACTGTCATTTCTGAGCAAACTGTTTTATGCTGATCCGTATTAAAATCCTCCTTCACTTTCTCCATCGCTCCCCTTCGCCCCTCCCCTCCCCTTCCCCCCCTCCTTTAGAGTAGCTGAAGTCAGAACTAAACCGACACGGACCAAGCCGCACACTAGCTGCAAGACTGCACACTGTGTGGCGCCATTTACATGTGAAGCATTTTACCGGGCCGAAATATATTTCACTTACATGAGTTGCGTGCGTAAATGAAAACCAGTGATATATAAGGCGAGTGGTGAAAAAGGACCGTAAGTCCCCTATACGCTACTGTGTCCGGGGAGCAAACTTGTTTTTTCCAACCTAGTTCCAGTCATTCGCCCAAAAAGGCAATCACCGAAGTCGAACGAAGCTCTCCGATGTGTTACGAAATGATGCTTGCATGACTACGACTAGCTGACATTAAAAATGATCGCTGTTGCTTCTAATTCTGTTCGATTTACACAGATTTAGCATATCGCAACGGTATACTTTGTTAATATGAGCATAATATGAGCACAATTATTATCGACCATATTTAATAGTTGCGTTCCTTGATTTGCATTTTGTTAGTTCTCAGCAGTAAAGGCTAATAATAGCATTGCCCATTTCCTACCTAGAACCAAGTAGACACTGTTATACAGTATACATAGGCTTAATCTTCATTATTATATTATAAGTCAGTCTCCGCGCAGCGAAGAAGCTCACTAGCTGAATATAATTATTAGACCTGTATTGTTTGTTTTATACGTAAATAAATGTATAAACTATATCTATTCTAATTAATAATATTTAGGCCTATACTTTATAATATTCGAATCTTGAAATTTCCGGAGAAGGACGAGTAGGCTAAGCGAATTTTTTTTTTAACTCGAGATCAGAGTTAAATTAATAGTTAGTTATTCATTGCTTACAGGGTCCAGCGGACTGCAAAGAGCCGAATCAGAACCACAAAATCAAGACAACTCGAAATCACAGTTAAATTAAAAGCTTATTAGTTATTCATTGCTTACAGAGTCCAGCGGACTGCAAAGAGCCGAATCAGGAACACAAAATCGAGACCACAACTTCGCAAGTAGTAGTAGTAGTAGTAGTAGTAGTAGTAGTAGTAGTAGTAGTAGTAGTATAGTTATTTAGTTAAATCTTTAATTTATTTATATGTTTAGTGTGTGTGTTATTATTATTATTATTATTATTATTATTATTATTATTATTATTATTATTATTGTTTCTTTTTATTATTATTATTATTATTATTATTATTATTATTATTATTATTATTATTATTATTATTATTATTATTATTCCTACTTTAAAAAAAAAAGAAAAAAGAATAGTGTGCTGCTGTGCGTGCTCAATGGTGTAAATATGGTCAGTGACGTTTTGTTGTTTTTGCTGAAGTTGGGTGTAACCCGAAATATTTAGATAGTGTTACTGGTTATTTTTTTTAATAGATTTACCAAAGTTTTCAGATGATTTATAGAAATTTCCGCTTGCCACGCAACATGTTTTTAATACGTGTTTCTCATTAAAACACATATCATTGAAATACACATAACAAATGTACTGTATCAGTTAAAAAGAATAATATTAGTTAAATAAATAATTGCTTTGGTGCTTGCAATAAAAATGTCACTGTTTTTTGAGACCATTATAAACTTGCTTTGCCTTGTTGTGCTGAAGTGACATCAACGTATCCATAGCGCATTGAAGTTTTGTCATGGTTTTATTGTTGATATAGATGTGAAATCGTTGTATGTGTGCTTTATGTGTTATGTATTACTTTTACTCCTTATTATTAATTGTGTCAGTATATTATTCATCATAAAATAATAATAAAAATAATAATAATAATAATAATAAATAATAATAATAATAATAATAATAATAATAATAATAATAATAATAATAATAATAATAATAATAATAATACTAACTGCTTCAAAATGCAAATCTCGACTTGAGCTTGAAGCTGTGCAGATCGAAATAGAATTAGATCTAGCAGCGGCTATTTTTATGCACGGATGTTTCACCACAGGCTCTGAAGTCTTTTCTTTTGTCTTTGTAAACTCCTAAATACGTACGTAGTATAGTATGTAATTGAGGCCTACGAAAGACGAGAATTCCCAGCCTGTGGTTTCACGTAGTCCTGCCAGCATTCGTTCGTAAAACATCGGATAGCTCCGCTCGACTCGGAGAGCTTCGTTCGACTTTGGTAATTGCCTTTTTCGGGAAAGTGACTGGAACTAGGTTGGAAAAAACAAGTTCGCGTCCGGGGACGGTAATCTACCCACTGAACTGAACTGAACAGGCCCGTTGCATACTTCAAGACAGCAGTCACGTGCTCGCGTACCGCTTCAATCTCCTGCCCTCGGGTAGGCGCTATAGGACACCAAAGTTCAAAACTGTACGCACTAAAAATAGTTTAATACCCACCGCAGTCTCTTTATTAAATGATTAAGAATCTGAATGTATGCCTGATGATGCTACTATTATGAAAGTGTGCGTGGCATGATTTTTATAATTAATGTCCAATCCGCACGAGATAGGTGGGTATGTGCCCTCTTGATATACTTTCATCATGTTTTACTGTCTACTGTTTACTGTTGTTATACTGTCCTTTGACCCCTTGGGGTCATGAGCAATCTTGCCACTGTAGATTGTTCAAACCTATAAAGGGAACAGTGAAAGCCACAGTTGAAAACCTGTCTTTCCTTTATAGGCAAGACGCTTCACTGCGGCAACAGTACCCCCGTTGGAGTGCCGGGGGTTTTCAGTATAAATGGTGTCCCCACTTTGTGGAAATTTGGTGCTTTAGATTCCCACTGTCGCTGTCTTCCTCATTTACTCTTTCCTATTCTTGCTCTGTCCTTCACTCTGCTATACTATCTTCTTCTTCGCTAGATCAATGACCTACCTTTTTTCTTGAAAACTCTTCCTGGACGGGACTCCTTGTTTGTGTATGGGGTCTGTTGGATCGGCTTGGGAGTGTTGGACGCTTTCTGCCGGGTGGTCGCTGGGGCTTCCTATGAGTGTACTATTTGGCACTATAGGCGTTTTATATGTGTGTGTTTGGTTGATGATTTATAATGATGTTTGTGTTCTATTTTGTTTTTGTAACCGGGGTGTTCGCGTGGTTGGGGTCAGCCCTCGGCCGTCCCCCGCGTGGGATGTCTTTGTTGTGGGGTGACTGGCCGGTGGAGGGCATTCAGTTTTCCCACTGGGGTTGTTTCAGCAGATCTTTTATGCGGATCGGGGGTTGTCCGGTCCTGATTTGGCTCGGAAGAGTCCGCTGGACCTAAAGCAACAATAAATCAATCAATCAATACTGTCCTTTATCGTCTTGTAACATTTATATGTGGCACCACGTGTGAATTTCTCTGTGATTGAGATAATAACGTGATCGTATTCGTAGATATCACACTCAAATTAATAATAAAATTAGGTGCTGACCTTTATGATAAGGTTATTTCTAGCCTACGCCTTTTGAACCAACCTAAAAGGTGGTCATCATTAGTAAGTTCTTACCTGTATGAGAGTGTTAACTCTCTAGTTTAACACTTGTTTAGCCCGGCTGTATTGTGGTCAAACATCGAAAGTGGTTGCTTTTTAAGATCTGATTCGCCTGGCCATCCGCACATAGCAGCCAACGGTAGTACAATATTTATTTTTATATTTATTGTAACATTCTATTATAGAGCTTTTCCAACTCAAGAGCAGCTCAAGGAGCTGGTCGATTCGGGATCTATCTCAAACCGCCAGAGGAGCGCACTTGCTGCTATAGACGCACTGTCTGACTTCCCAGGCCTGAGAAAAATCCTGGGCAACTCTCGTTCCTTTCCTGTAATAGTCGCTGTCATATCTATCCTATCCTATACCGTAATTCCAAGGTCGTTGGGGCACCACAGATGGTCGTTTGTTTAACCAGCGTACACCGTCTTTCTGTCCTCAGCAATTCTCATGGCTTCGCTCAGTGTCAAACCAGTCCATTCTCGAATGTTGTCCTCCCACCTCTTTTTCGGTCTCCCTCTTCCTCTATCTCCTTGCACCGTGCCTTGCAGGATGGTCTTTGCAAGACCTGATGCTCTGCTGACGTGGCCATACCATAGGAGTTTCCGTTTCTTCACCACTGTGAGCATGTCATCGTGTTGTCCAATGGCTTGTGTGATGGTCTGTCGGAGTTCAATTTTGGTGATGTGCTTGACATAGGAAATGCCCAGAAGTCTTCTGTAGCACCTCATCTCCATGCTTTGTATTCTTCGTTGTAGATCTGCTGAGATGGTCTATGTTTCGCAAGCGTATAGGAAGATGGATTGTCATTAGTAAGGAGGACAGTGACTATTATATACCCTATAATAGCCACCGTACTCCTTACTAATGACAATGAGCTTGTAACTAAGAATAAGATATTATAATTATACTCACATAGCCTCCATTTTGACACAAAATGGAATAAATCACCCTCATGTATTATTATTTTCTGTCACGACAACAATATTTTACCACACACACACACACACACACACACACACAAATCAATTTTACATCTGCTTTTTTTCTTCTTTTTTTTTTTTTTTAAATAATTTTAATGCGATCAATGATCAAATTGTTGAGCGCAAAATTAGCGTAGTGCTGACAAATCAAGGGAAGCAACCGCATAACAAAATTAACAGTGCGCAGAAACTATGGTGGTTGTCTCTCTTTAGTATGACAGCTGCTGCGCTTCCACTGACTGCCAACACTCATTGAATCCGAAAATAAATGTCTCTTGTTTCACCCCCTCAGCACCCTACCTCTTTCCCCCTGCACTCAGCACGCAGTTCATTCCACCCTTCTCTACCGTTCCAGCATCCCTTTCTGTTGTACCTTTGATATTTCATTACTATTAGTAAAGCACTAATAGTTCATATAATACAGTACTTTTTAGAGTCTATAAACTGTTCTTTTTGATCAGGCATATAATTGTAAAATCCTTGAATAAACAGGCTACAGATCGTTTGATCAGATCTAAACTGGTGCAAACGCAGTCCAGATCTAACTGAGGAAATTTTTTCGGGAAAGAATTTGAAATGGAATAGAAACAACTTCCTTACACAAAAGTTTTGCAGTTTATGGGTACATTTTGTAACCACAATAATAATAATAATAATAATAATAATAATAATAATAATAATAATAATAATAATAATAAAAATAAAAATAAAAATAATAATAAAAATAATAATAATAATAATAATAATAATAATAATAATAATAATAATAATAATAATAATAATAATAATAATAATAATAATAAATGTAGAATTATATAGCGCCGCAAGCAACACGTGTCTGTACTCTCCGCGCTTGACACAATCATATACCATTAATACTACACAACAACAGTAGGTATATAAAGTCTGAATAAATTCACTAAAAATGTACACCATAATGTTAAAAACATTTAATAAAAATATAACATTGAAAAACATAAAAAAGCAACTAAAGCTATTATATAAAACTTTTAAAAGGCAACCAACACTTATACAAATTATTAAAAGCGAACACCATTAAAAGCGAAAAGCGAATTATGGTACATGTAAACTGTTTAGATTTGCCACGAGCTATTGGAACTCAGTCGAGTTTTCAAGCGACGGCAGTTTTTGCTAAAAATCTTTTTGTGCTATCTGTGTAACAACAAAGAGATGCTTGGCGGGTATACAGTATATGTGCATCATTTACTGAGGGCGGGTGCGGACTGAAGTGCTTGCTTGTGGATAGTGGTTGTATGGTTGGGGTGGATGAATGAGTGAGTAGCCTACGTGAGCGTGTATGTGCTGGGCAGGTGTAATAAAATGAATATATAGGTCTTGGTCTTTGTCGCGATACAAGCGCCTATGTTACATGCGAATGTGCCATAGATTTGGTTCGAAAAGCTCGTCTCAACCTTACAGCACGTGTCGTAAACATAACAAAAGAATCCTGAGCTGGTAAGTTAAGATTCGATGTGTGAAGCTGAGAAAGGGGTAGTCTTGTACTTGTATCCATTGCGCCATGCGAATCATTCATCGTCCTTCATCAAGGTGATTCGTTATAAATTCCTCAGTGTATTGAATTTATATGATAATAGTTATTTTAACATGTTTTGCTCAATTCATATACATTCTTCAGTGTGTGAAATTTATATAATAATATAGTTATTTTAACATGTTTTGCTCAGTTCATAAAGAGTATTGTTGCATTCGGGTACCTCCCGTTGCATTCTTGATCATTGGAACAGTGTGGATGAGCAGCAAGGAAGGAACATTATTGTGTTTTGGGAATAAGATACAATAACCCGTGAATATGCAGGGTTCTTGTCCAAACAACTTCAACGACGTTCCTCGCTGGTCATTCAACGGGATGCGGATTGTGTACTTAGACCCTGTTATTTGTTTGTGCACAGGGAAAGGATTTTCTTTTATTTTTTACTATTTTGGACTCCTGACATGTTCATTCTAATCCACCTCCATCTTCCACGTACATTCTTCTAATGACATTGGTTCCGCCATATCTTTGACGTCCATGTGAAGTCAGCTGGACGAATTATCTTCCTTCTGACCAAGCGTGAAGACGGAGACCTGATTAGAATACTAGGAGCAACACTTCAAGATCAAGAACTATTATAACTAAGGAAGTCAGGAATTTCACACAACTCCACGTCAGCTAAGTGACGATTTAAATAACAGCACTTTTATTAGAACCTTGTCATCGCGGGTGAAGAAGATGACTATGGATGAACTGAACGCACGGGGTTACGTCTTAGTATGGTGTAGTTGACTTGTGGCTCTGTATTAATTAATGAAATGAGATCTGTATAACTTTATATTACAATGAATTCAAACGTGTAGAATAAAGGAGTGGACACTTCTCAGTGCTTTTTATTTTTATTTTTTAATCATTCTCTCTCTCTCTCTCTCTCTCTCTCTCTCTCTCTCTCTCTCTCTCTCTCTCTCTCTCTCTCTCTCTCTCTCTCTCTCTCTCTCTCTCTCTCTCTCTCTCTCTCTCTCTCCAAAACTGTAGAGCCCCCATCAAACAATTTAGTTCCATACCCCTCCTACCCCAACAATCCCCCACCCCACACAGCTGCATACATAACTAATCTTTTGCTGTGTTACACTGTTGTTGGTTTTTAATCAGTGGTTGATTCAGCCCCGATGCTTGAATCCTGGAAAGTGTAACTCAGACTCGTTTATCCACGCAACCTATTCACTCAGCATTTTTTCTATGAAAATCTACAATCTGTCCTTGAACAAATGCCGAAGAAGGACCAACATGTACATAGTGGAAGGCGACTAGAATGCCAAGGTTGGCCAAGATGCGCACCATAACTGGGGAGACGCATGTGGACCCCACTGCAACAACGAGACAAATGACAGGGGTCTGAGACTGTTGGAGTTTGCCAGATACAACAATCTGATACTGGCAAACACGCTTGATTTCCACAAAAAGCCCAGACGATGGACATGGCACAGTCCCGGCGGGAAGCAGATCGACTACATCATGGTCAAGAAACGCTTCAGATCAAGCGTCAACATTGGCAGAACACGCACTTTTCCAGGAGCAGACATCGGAAGTGACCACGATCTCGTGATGATGTCCTTCCGGCTCCACTTGAAGAGAGCAAACACAGCAAAGTGCACTAGACTGAAGTTTGATGTGGACAAACTGCAAGACCCGGAGGTGGCAAAATATTTCAGGCCACAATCGGAGGGAAATTTGCACCACTGCACATTTTGGGAGCTGGTGAAGTAGATATAACACCATGACCACCAACTTCAACTCAGCTGTGACAGATGCCGCCACGGAGATTCTTGGAATGCACCGGCCAAAGAAGAAACTGTTCTGAACAAGAACAACAGCAAGAAGGCCTACCAGACTGCGAAACGGCTGACAAGTGTTAAACAGCCCAAGGTCTCCACGATCCAAAGCAAGTCTGGCATATGCCTTACAGAAGAACAAGAAGTCTTGGACAGATGGACTGAGTACAACCACACACCAAACGGAGACCCATCAGTTTTAGCATGTTCTGAGAATAGAGAAGAAAATGAAATCCTCCCAATTCTCCGAGTAGAAATTGAGACAGCAGTGCAAGCGCTGAAGAAAGGGAAGTCAATCAGGAGGAGAAGCGACGATTGACGCATTCACCATTATCTGTAACAAAATCTGGCAGAGTTGGGAGTGGCCTACACCATGGACCCAGTCGTTTGTCATCACTCTTTTAAAAAAAAGGTAACCTTCAGGAATGTGAAAATTACCGCACCACGCAGCCATCCCAGCAAGGTCCTCCTGAAAATAATACTTAACAGGTTGAAACCCCAAGCTGAACAAATCATAGCTGAAGAACAAGCAGAATTCAGGGCAGGGCGAAGTACCACTGAACAGATTTTCAACCTCAGAATACTCTGCGAGAAATACCTACAGCACCAACAACATCTATATCATGTGTTCGTAGACTTCAAAAAGGCGTTTGACCGAGTCTGGCATGGAGCTCTGTGGGCAACCATGAGAGTGTACAACATCAGCCCTTAAATTATTGAAGTCATCAAAAGCCTGTATGAGAAGGCTACCAGTGCAGTCTTCCACAACAGCGCCATCGAAAACTGGTTCAGAACAACAATCGGTGTGCGTCAGGGATGCTTACTCTCTCCAACACTCTTCAACATCTTCCTAGAGCGCATCATGTCAGATGCCTTTGCAGATCACGAAAGCACAGTCAGCATAGTGGGTAGAGCAATCTCCAACCTTCGTTTTGCGGATGACATTTAGGGATTGGCTGGAGAGGAACAAGAACTTGAACAGCTGATACAGAGGCTTGACACCACCTCCAGATCTTATGGAATGGAAATAAATGCAGAGAAGACCAAAATGATGACCAACAACACCAATGGCATCAACACAGACATCAAAGTCCAAGGCCAATCCCTCAACGCAGTGCATAGCTAAAAATATTTAGGAACCATTGTATCAGACAATGGGTCCCGACATGAAGTCCTCTCCAGGATCGCACAAACAACTGCTGCCCTGGCGAGGCTGAAGCCAATTTGGAAAGACAGGACCATCAGTCTACATTCCAAGGTAAGACTGCTGCGCTCCCTTGTCATCTCCATCTTCCTATACTCTTGCGAAACATGGATCCTCACAGCAGATCTACAACGAAGGATGCAAAGCATGGAGATGAGGTGCTACAGGAGACTTCTGGGCATTTCCTATACCCAGCACATAACCAACAACGAAGTCCGACAGACCATCACACAAGCCATTGGACTACACGATGACCTGCTCACAGTGATGAAGAAACGGAAACTCCGATGGTATGGCCACGCCACTACATCATCAGGTCTTGCAAAGACCATCCTGCAAGGCACAGTGCAAGGAGGTAGAAGAAGAGGGAAACCGAAAAGAGGTGGGAGGACAACATTCGAGAATGGACTGGTTTGACACTGAGCGAAACCGGCAGGGTTGCTGGGGACAGGGAAAGATGGAGTACGCTGGTTAAACGATCATCTGTGGTGCCCCTACGACCTCCGAGTTACGGGATAGGATAGGATATTAATTGTACAATACTAATTATGAATAAACTCCTATGGTATGGCCACAATACCCGAGCATCAGGCCTTGCAAAGACCATCCTGCAAGACACGAGGCAAGGAGGCAGAAGAAGAGGGAGATAGAAAGAGGTGGGATGACAACATTCGAGAATGGACTGGTTTGACACTGAGCGAAGCCATGAGGGTTGCTGAGGACAGAGAAAGGTGGAGTACGTTGGTTAAATGATCATCTGCGGTGCCCCTACGACCTTCTAGTTACGGGGTAGGATAGGATAGGAATTATAAATAATTGATAAATAAAGAAATAAATAACAAACTAACTGAATAATAATAATAACAATCGTCATCAAAATCATCATCATAATAATAATGGATGGTTACATACGATGTTCTATATATTAATTAATCAGTAATATCCAAACAGAGATAGGTGTTATAATTTTTGTTTTGTTTTGTTTTTTGTAAGTGGGGACATCATTTTTTTAAATCTTATATCTTGTATAATATTGTTATGGCTAGTAGGCATGTATTCCGTAGAAGAGGATAGGAGTGAAACCCACTCATACACCATCCACAACCTTCAATGGACGAATGCATCTTTGTTCTACATTTCGAACCCCTCACCCCCACCCTCAACCCCTACCTTCTTCCCTCCCTCCCCTCTCTCCATACGGAACAAAATTTCATCTTTGGAGAATTTGTTTGTTTGTGTTCCATGCCCTAAAATTACGATCAGAATTTTACGAGCATGTTACCTCATCATAAATTTAAATGAAATATTAATAAGTTTACAGAACTATGTAATATTTATGAATCACGTGATCCGCAACTCTACCTTTCTATGGGCTGGTGGCCCGAAGATTGTGTGAAATGTATGTATGTAATATTTTTTTGGGAAGTAAAAGGACGATGTCCAAATGTCAAAATGTCAAATGTCATCTCTCTCTCTCTCTCTCTCTCTCTCTCTCTCTCTCTCTCTCTCTCTCTCTCTCTCTCTCTCTCTCTCTCTCTCTGTCTCTCTGTCTCTGTCTCTCTCTCGCTCTCTCTCTCACTCACTTTCTCTCTTCCCTCAATATACTCTAACTTCCTGCTTTAAAGTGTAAATTTTTTTTTTAAAAATATTTGTGCGAGGGCTGCAAAACATATAACAGTCAAATTCTCATAACTCTCGCTCTCTCTCCCCCTCCCCCAAACACCCTCTTCCTAAGCTATGCAGTCTGTGGTGAGTGAAAGAATAATTGACTGTTTGCGACTGCAAAAATGTTTATAATGGTTTATAATGGATAATCATCATCACATTACATTTCTATTATCTATGCACAGCAATGAAAATATCATTAAGCTGCCATTGGTAATATCAGATATTGACAAGGCGATGTCTATGTACGTAGGTAGGGCCCACATGTTGTTCTCTGCGTGGGCACTAACACTATGACGGTCATGCAGTGTAGCTTTCTAGTTCCTCTTGTGGGGAGGCGGGGGGGGGGGGGTGTTGAAATCATACAGCGTGGCTGAGGACCTTGCTCTTCTCCCTCTCTCAAGCAGAGGAGAAGCCTTCGTCCGGTCTCAGTAACCCTGTATGAGGTTGTAGATGATGTGATCTTGTATAGCGCAGGTCTCCACCTACAAATGTCCCTTGCCTATTGCGTTGAAGAATAAGAAAGAAAGAAGAAGGAGCAGACGCATGGAAACTTTGATCGAGGGATTACTTTGTAATTACCTTTCAGCAGCCTGGGTCATGATTCTCCATGCCAAAGACCCCAACTAAACAATATTGCTTTTTTCCCTTACAAGTTCAGTTTGGCAGATATCACGTAATGCGTCTTCAGTTCAGCAAAAGCACTGAATAGAATAGACCAAATGTTTGCCTACGTGTCGTAAGAGGCGACTAACAGGGTGAGATGTCAGCACAGCATCGCTGGGAGGAAGCTCACGTTACCGGTACTGCAGGTTCTTGCCACAAGACGAAAAGTTTGACGAAAAGAATCACTCACTCCATACCAGATCGGTCGTCGCCCGGGTTTCCAAGGACCGCGCCTTCCGTTGGCCACCAGGACGGAGGTGATAAGTGTGCTACTGATAGACAACTTAGAAGGATCCGCACGAGAGATAACATCGTCATAGGAACCTGGAATGTCAGGACAATAACTGCGGAGGGAAAATTAGAAGAACTGGCCCACGCCCTGGACCACTATCGATGGAACATTTTAGTCATCAGCGAACTGGGCTGGAAAGGGCCTATATAAAACAACAACAACAACGGACAAAGGCCAAAAGCTTTATTTCAACGAGAGAGATGACAGGCACTACCACGGCGTTGGATTTTGGGTCCACAAAGACATTCTAGCCACTGTCATGGATTGCCGCCAAGTCTCCAGTAGACTCATTAACATCCCTCTGAGAGCATCATCTTTCAACATCACCATCATCCAGACCTATGCTCCAACATCATAATATGACGACAGCTAAGTCAAGGATTTCTATGAACATCCACACGCTGTCCTTGACCAAGTGTCGAAGAAGGGCATAGTCATAGTGGAAGGCGACTGGAATGCCAAGGTTGGCCAAGATGCGCACCACAACTGGGGAGACACATGTGGACCCAACTGCAACAACGAGACATATGAGAAGGGTCTGAGTGAGACTGTTGGAGTTTGCCATATACAACAATCTGATACTGGCAAACACGCTTGATCTCCACAAAAAATCCAGACGATGGACATGGCACAGTCCCAGCGGGGAGCATCACAACCAGATTGACTACATCATGGTCAAACCACGCCTCAGGTCAATTATCAACATTGGTAGGACACCGCATGCATGTTTCCAGGAGCAGGCATCGGAAGTGACCGCGATCTCGTAATAATGTCCTTCCGGCTCATGCACCTGAAGAGAGTAAATAAAGCAAATTGGACCAGACTGAAGTTTGACCTGGACAAAATGAAAGACCTGGAGTTGTCAAAAAATATCCCAAGCCACAATTGGAGGGAAATTTGCACCACTGCTCATGTTGAAAGTAGGTAAAGTAGATGTCAACACCATGACCACCACCTTCTACTCAGCTGTGACAGATGCTGCCACGGAGATCCTTGGAAAGCACCGCCCAAAGAAAAAAACTGTAGATCACACCTGAACTTTTGGATCTGTGTGATAAACGAAGAGAAATGAAAAAGAAAAAGAACACCTCACAGGGAGCTGATGCCTACCAAAAAATCAGCAATGACATCCAAAAAGGCATGCGCACAGCAAAAGAGAACTGGATAGAAGATCAATGCCAGGAAATAGAGAACAGTCTGAACAAGAATAACAGCAAGAAGGCTGAAGCGTCTGACAATGATAAAACATCCCAAGGTCTCCCGATCCAATGCAAGTCTGATATATGCCTTTTAGAAGAACAGGAAGTCTTGGATAGATGGACAGAGTACTGCTCTGACCTTAACAACCACACACCAAAAGGAGACCCATCAGTTCTAGCATGTCCCGAGAACAGAGAATATGAAAAGATCTTCCCAATTTTCCGAGAAGAAATTGAGGCAGCACTGCAATCAATGAAGAATGGGAAGTCAGCGGGAGTGGACAACATACCCGCGGAACTGCTTCAAGCAGGAGGAGAAGCGATAATTGACGCCCTCACCATTATCTGTAACAAGGTCTGGCAGAGTGGGGAGTGGCCTACACCATGGATCCAGTCGTTTGTCATCACTCTTCCCAAAAAGGGTACCTTTCAGGAGTGCGAAAATTACCGCACCATCAGCCTTATCAATAATCTCAGCAAGGTCCTCCTGAAAATGATACTCAACAGGTTGAAACATCCAGCTGAACAAATCATAGCCAAAGAACTAGCAGGATTCAGGGCAGGGCGAAGTACCACTGAACAGATTTTCAACCTCAGAATAATCTGCGAAAAATACCTACAGCAACAACAATATCTATATCATGTGTTTGTAGAATTCAAGAAAGCGTATGACCGAGTCTGGCATGCAGCTCTGTGGGCAACCATGAGAATGCACAACATCAGCCCTAACATTACTGAAGTCATCAAAAGCCTGTATGACAAGGCTACCAGTGCAGTTTGCACAACAGCGCCATCGGGAACTATGTCAGAACAGCAATCGGTGTGCATCAAGGATGCCTACCCCCTCCAACACTCAACATCTTCCAAGAGCGCATCATTTCAGATGTCCTTGCAAATCACGAAGTCACAGTCAGCATAGAAGGTAGAGCAATCTCCAACCTCCGTTTTGCGGATGACATTGATGGATTGGCTTGAGAGGAACAAGAATTTGAACAGTTGCTACAGAGGCTTGACACCACCTTCAGAGACTATGGAATGAAAATAAATGCAGATAAGACCAAAATGATATGCAACAACACCAATGGCATCAACATGGACATTAAAGTCCAAGGCCAATCCCTCAACACAGTGCATAGCTTCAAATATTTAGGAACCATTGTATCAGACAATGGGTCCCGACAGGAAGTCCTCTCCAAGATCGCACAAACAACTGCCGTCCTGACAAGGTTGAAGCCCATTAGGAAAGACAAGACCGTTAGTCTACATTCCAAGGGAAGACTGCTGCGCTCCCTGGTCATCTACATCTTCCTTTACGCTTGCGAAACATGGACTCTCACAGCAGATCAACATCGAAGAATACAACGCATGGAGATGAGGTGCTACATAAGACTTCTGGGCATTTCTTTTCCAGCACATCAACAACGAAGTCCGACAGACAACCCAACAAGCCATTGGACAACACGATGACATGCTCAAAGTGGTGAAAAAACGGAAACTCGGATAGTATGGCCACGTCACCAGAGCCTCAGACCTTGCAAAGACTATCCTGCAAGGCACGGTATAAGGAGGCAGAAGAAGAGGGAGACAGAAAAAGAGGTGGGAGGACAACATTCGAGAATGGACTGGCTGGACACTGAGGGAAGCCATGAGGGTTGCTGAGGACAGAGAGGCGGAGTACGCTGGTTAAACGATCATCTGTGGTGCTCCAAAGACCTTCGAGTTACGGGATAGGATGCGATAGGAACAACACCCGGGTGATAAGCGAAACGGTAAGCTTAATAACATTTTATTTTCTCTGCTAAGTAAAACAAGATCCCTTTAACTCAATAAACGGTTAAACGATTTTCTTCGATTTCGCCAATGGAGGCCTAGGTTTAAAGCGTTAAATTTATAAGTTAAATTAGTCTCCAACAATTGAAGACGCAGTCTTTCCTTCAGGCGTAGTTTCGTAGATTTTTTTTTCTTCTTGTAAAGGCACTTGCAAGCATGGCGCTAGATCAGCTGCGCTAGATTGTTCGAATTAAGCCTCCGATAGTTAGACTATCTGTTACATAAATCCTGCTCTGGGCTCAGACATAGCCTGTTGTGTTGAGAAAGTAAGTTTGACTGAGTGGCCTATTGAAAGCGACTTGGGAAAAGCAGCTGCAAAAGTTCTACTACGTCCAGGATCTAGGACAGCTCAACAAAATGTGCGGAGGAATGTGATACTTACTGAAGAAAGACTCGAATCGGACAGCCACAGTCCATCTGGATATATAGCGCAAACTCGGATATCTACAGATAGAACGAGATCTGCTCCCTGTGACGGCGGGAATCCAAAACCAAGCTAAAGGGCGATAAATGTGCAGAATTGTTTCAGTTTTGTTGTAGAAGAAAAACAGAGGGCAGAGTATTCCGCGTGGTTTCTACTACAGATATACAAAAAACAAAACAACAAAAAAAGCTGAGGTTTCCTGGCAGAACTGTAGGTTTGGAAGCAATGGAATTCCAAAACTGTGCTTGTTACGGTATGTTGAGAATTGTAATGTTTTGTTCGAATTAACTGGATCATCCTTTTAAGTTCTAGTGTAGGTCATCCTTGTCCTCGTAATTTTTAATTATTAAGACTGATGGCCTTTTTGTGACCAAAGTTTTTTTTTTTTCTTCTCTTACAATCGATTATTACTTGAGCTTGTTTGTAATAAATAGTAATGCGTGTAGGCCCATCTATATACAACCCTGAAATGTAAGCCTACCAAGACCACTGAAAATGCTTATCTTGGGAACTGTAGGTCTGCAGTTAATGTTTCGTGGCGTAGAAATAGATTTATTGGATTTTTTCATTTTAAGACGGATTCACGACGGTGGCACTTATAGTAACAATTTTACTGATAAGATCGACACTTTGTGGTCAAACACAAGAGGGTACCAGGGGACGGGAAAAGGCCTGCAGTACTATATTCAAAAGCACACTGAGTTTGAGGCTACGTAGCCTAAAGGTTGCAAACAAAAACGATATTATAATACATTATAATTAGAGCTGGGTACCATGGGTCAAAGTCGTACCAGTATTACCGCGGTATTTTTAGGTCGTACTGTATCGGTATTTCGTACCGGTATACCGCGATTTTAAGTGTTACAATCAAATGGGATATGGCACTGACAGTAGTGACCGACGCAAAAGAAAGATTGTCATGCACTTCAAAACAGTTTCAAAGAACACATTTCCATAGAAACTAAAGCTTTACTTTTGCTTGAACGCCTTCAAAACAAATTATGATTAATCACTGTTTAGAACACCAACCAACTTTAAACCACAAAATCAAAATAAAGCAAAAACACTCAACGGGATCTCAGGACATGCTAGAACTGATGGGTCTCTATTTGGTGTATGGTTGTAAAGGTCAGAGCAGTACTCTGTCCATCTGTCCAAGACTTCTTGTTCTTCTGTAAGGCATGTGCCAGACTTGCTTTGGATCGTGGAGACTTTGGGCTGTTTGACACTTGTCAGCCGCTTCACAGTCTGGTAGGCCTTCTTGCTGTTGTTCTTGTTCAGACTGTTCTCTATTTCCTGGCATTGATCTTCTATCCAGTTCTCCTTTGCTTTGCGCATGCCTTTTCGGATGTCATTGTTGATTTTTCGGTAGACGTCAGCTCCATGTGAGGTGTTCTTTTTCTTTTTTATCTCTCTTCGTTTATCACACAGGTCCAAAAGTTCAGGTGTGATCCACGGCTTCTTCTTTGGTCGGTGCTTGCCAAGGATCTCAGTGGCGGCATCTGTCACAGCTGAGCTGAAGGTGGTGGTCATGGTGTTGACATCTACTTCACCAGCCCCCAAAATGAGCAGTGGTGCAAATTTCCCTCCAATTGTGGCTTGAAATAGTTCTGCCACCTCCGGGTCTCGCAGTTTGTCCAGGTCGAACTTCAGTCTAGTGCACTTTGCTGTATTTACTCTCTTCAAGTGGAGCCGGAAAGACATCATCACGAGATCGTGGTCACTTCCGATGTCTGCTCCTGGAAAAGTGCGTGTCCTGCCAATGTTGATGCTTGATCTGAAGTGTTTCTTGACCATGATGTAGTCTATCTGGTTGTGATGCTCCCCGCTGGGACTGTGTTATGTCCATCGTCTGGAGTTTTTGTGGAGACCAAGCGTGTTTGCCAGTACCAGATTGTTGTATCTGGCAAACTCCAAGAGTCTCAGACCCCTGTCATTTGTCTCGTTGTTGCAGTTGGGTCCACATGTGTCTCCCCAGTTGTGATGCGCATCTTGGCCAACCTTGGCATTCCAGTCGCCTTGCACTATGACTATGCCCTTCTTCGGCACTTGGTCAAGGACCGCCTGTAGATTTTCATAAAAATCCTCCACTTCGCTGTCGTCATAGTCTGATGTTGGGGCATAGGCCTGGATGATGGTGATGTTGAAAGGGGCTGCTCTCAGGCGGATGGTAATGAGTCTACTGGAGACTGGGCGGCAACCCATGACAGTGGCTAGAATGTTCTTGTGGACCAAGAATCCAACGCCGTTTTGTGCCGTCATCTCTACCGCTGAAATAGAGCTTGTGGCCTTTGTCGGTCGTTGTTTCAACTAGGCCTTTTCAGCGCAGTTTGCTGATGCCTAGAACGTTCCATCGATAGTGGTCCAACTCGTGGGCCAGTTCTTCTAATTTTCCCTCCGCAGTTAGGGTCCTGACATTCCAGGTTCCTATGACGATGTTGTTTCTCGTGCGGATCTTGCTAAATTGTCCATCAGTAGCATACTTAACACCTCCGTCCTGGTGGCCAACGGAAGGCGCGGTCCTTGAGCCGGGCGACGACCGATCCGGTATGGAATTAGTGGATTGTGTCATCATGTAGTGTGTCTTGGGCAAAAAAGACCTGGCGGTGCCCAATCCTCTCCAGGCTGTTGGCCACAGCCGAAATCCACGAATACAGTGTGGCTCGCCCTGGCCCTGAGCACATGGTCGTTGAACCTGTAGTAACGTGAGGTTCCTCCGCCCTGTCCGGTGACTTCTGTCTAGAAGACTTTCGCCCAGTGATGCCGTGCTAACATCACCCCTGTTAGTCGCCTCTTACGACACGCCGGGAAACGTTGGGTCTATTCTATTTAATTCCCCGAACCCACAGGGCATGATAGTGCCCGAACCCACAGGGCATGATAGTGCCCGAACCCACAGGACTATAATAATGAGCCTACATAGGCGTATACAGAATTCGTCTTTTTGTTTGTCTGTCTGGCTGTATGTCTGTCTCTGTCTGCTTCTCTCTCTCTGTCTCCCTCTCTCGTACCCTGTCTGTCTGTCTCTCTCTTTCTCCATCTCTCTCTTTCTCATGCACACACACAAACACAAACACGCACACACACACACACACACACTCTCTCTCTCTCTCTCTCTCTCTCTCTCACTGAATGTAACAATAGTGCAGTTCGATGCATCAAATATTGGTTAAAGTTGCTGGACATGGATGGATCAAGACTACCAAAACAGGCTTATTATATGCTGTTAAGTATGGACGATAGAGGCAAAGCATGCTGGGCAACACTAGTAAAACACACTTTGTTTAAATTAGGGTTTGGATATGCGTGGATTAACTAGGGCGTAGGATGTAAATCTGCTTTTGTTTCAATGTTGAAACAGAGAACGATGGACCAGTATGTACAAGAATGGAACTGCTCAGTGAGACATAAAGATATTTATAGAGTATACAGTTTATGCAAGTCAAATTTCATATGTGAAGAATTTTTTGATTTTTTGGATATCAGATGTTTCAGATGTCTTGTAAAACTTCGCATCGGTGTACTACCTATTAATGGGTCATCTTTTTAGGGATCTATTTAATTTATGACAATGTTAATAGTTTGTGCATCGTATGTAATGAAATTGAAGATGAAGCTCATTTTATTCATCACTGTCGTTTGTACAGAGATATTAGGATGAAATACTTACTCGGCATTAGCGAACATTACACGGCGGTATTACGTAATGGATCCACTGAGCAGATTCGCAAATTGGCTCTTTAGGTTTTCTACACATTGCGTCAAAGGCAAACGTATATCGACCATATTTTGTAGAGCATTGTATGTAAACATTAAGTTACCGTAATTATGACACTCATTTTCAGGAACAGGAGACGCAGTTGGATGTCATCGTCGCCATGACCTTGGACGTTTGATAATTGTTCTATTTGCATTCGGTTTGCTTTTATTGTTGTCCATGTATTGTATTGTGACCATTTTCTAAGGGCCAGTGCCTTCAGGAATTAAAGTTTCGTTCGTTCGTTCGTTCGTTCATTCAGTGAATGTAACACGTCCTTTTAAACCTTCCACGTTCAATGCCATATACCAAAGTGTACGTTTAGTCGCTGCACTGCCTACTTTCTGTCGCCACTCCAAGCATAGCATCCATTATAAATTAATGTATTTTTTGTCTTGCTTCAGCTGTATGCACATGGCTTCGTACGCAATCGTCGACTGACATAGATCCGAACCAAACCAAGAGTACCCCCAATGGCTCGCCACTGGATGCTGTTCCACAAAGCAATGAACTGCAAACTCCCTTTAAGGTCATTACGACTTCCGTTTTAATTTATTTTGACGTTCCCGAACTATAAGTTCGTGAACTACTGGTTTTGGCGTTGTCCGTCCGACCGGCGAACGTCCGTAGGTGACAATAAGGCATTTTTCTCTGAAAATAATGGACGGATTTCTGTGAAACTTGTATGTTTTATTTTGTGTGTGTGTGTGTGTGTGTGTGTGTGTGTGTGTGCGTGTGTGTGTAAAAAATAATTTCACGTTTCCTTTATTGTGATATTATTACTTTGGGGGCGCTAGACAGTGCGCAAAAAACAGCAAGTTGGCGCCTTGTGCCGCTCTGTGAGGAAGGAAAGCGCTATACACAAGGAACGGCTCAATATTAAGCCAAAGTGAGCAGTAAGCCTGTTTGTTTTGTCAGCTTGGAGACTTGACAGGAATCAATACGTGGGGCAGTGCGTTCTTTAAAAAACAACAACAACAAAACACAGAAAACGTTCTATTATTTTTTTCCAACAGTGTTAGCGGCGTGGCGGTGGGGGTAGGGGTGACAATAGAAAGCTACTTTGCGCTCGCTTGTGAGTGTGTGTGTGCGTGCGAGTGTGTGTTTGTTGGTTGTGTGTGTGTGCCTGTGTATGAGAGAGAGAGAGAAAGAGAGAGAGAGAATAAAAACATATCTGACTTAGTTTATACTCCTCTAATTCGTAATTTACACCTTTTATAAGCTACATTTAATAAAACTTTCCTTCTAACGAAGGAGAAACAAAAGTCATACGATGGAAACGGCTTAGTCGACAACGACAACGACAACGACAACGGCGGCCACGACATTGACGAAGACAGCGCTATAGTGCGGACGTACCGGCGGCGGTGGGTGATGCTGCTGCTGTTCTCGGTGTTCTCGTTGACCAACGCCTACATGTGGATCCACTTGAACATCATCGCCAACGTCGTGCTGCGCTACTACAACCACAGTCTGCCCACAGACTCCCTGCAGCAAGAGACGGCCGTCGACTGGCTCGCCCTCGTCTATCTTCTAACCTACGTCCTTTTCATTCCTTTTGGTTAGTGGGGAAATCAGTTATCACAGTCTTCTTCTTGTGGTCGTCGTTGTTGTTGATGTTATGGTTGTTGTTATTGATGGCAGTTTCCATCATCATCATCATCATCATCATCATCATCATCATCATCATCATCATCATCATCATCATCATCATCATCATCATCGTCGTCGTCGTTGTCGTCGTCGTCGTCCTCATCGTCGTTTTACTAGTTAATTAAGATGTAACGGTGTGTTCTGTTGTTGCTGGGCTCTGCACAGTGGAATGCTATTACCCACTCGTCGTTCGTCGGCGGGTATCGGCTAGTTAGATCGCCCTATGACTAATCTTAATACATTTATTTTTGGGCCGGTCTGTGTGAAGATAGGGTTACAGAGATAGGGAGAAAAGTGTAAAAGATTCACTGGCACACTAGCTCTCGCACGGCTATGAAACATAAGTAGCCCAGCCACTTGTTACCAGTAAATATCACACATTTATTTCCTCTACTCTATACTTAATTATCTAATCACTACATTAACTTAACTGTCCAAAACGTCATATAACTAGGATTAACTTAACAGTCCAAAAATCATTTCCAGTAGTTCGGAGAATGGATAGGTCTTTGACGGATCTATTCTGCTACTGTTCTCGATACTGGCTACTGTGTCATCCCTGGGCTTTGTTCTTGTTTTGCCTAATGTTCTTTTTTCCAGGAAGAGTGGACTACCGCACAGTCCCTATGGATCAGTGTTCGTGCACTTGTTCTATGGAACTTGAGCGTCGAGGTGCGGTGCAGTTTTCTCCTAGTCTCGTTTGTTGACTACTGAGCTATCGGAGCTCAGTGCTCGCTGCTCAGTTGCAGGCCGCGTGTCCGGGATGACTCTCAATCGTTTCCTACTCCTTCGGATGAGAGTATAAACCGAGGTCTAGTCTGTGTCGCATACATTCCATCATAACGGAGTTTAAAGATCCTGACGCTCATGTCCTAGACGGGTGAGTGCCGGTGACAATAACACACCCAGCATGCACCTAAGTCCTTCTCCCCCATCCCTGGCTGCCCAGGATTGTGCTCAGTTGTCTGGAGCGTTATTACGATGCGCCCAAAGGCTGCAAGCTGGCGCCTCGGGCAGCTTGAGTTATATCCTGTATCGGCCAGCGCCTTGAGCAGCTCTTGAGCTGGAAAAGCGCTATATAGGAACGATTAAATAAATAAATAGTGGTGATGCTGGCCGTTGCCATGGTAGTGGTCGTGATGATGTGGTGTGTTACAGCTGATGCTTTTTGATGACGATAACTCCTACAGTGATTTTGTTGCTGCTGTATAGCTGCTTTTGATTATTTGCTGATGGCCTTGACAATGAGAGTCATGTGGTAAACAGCTAGTCCAGTTCAATCCAGTGCCCATCGCCTATATCGCACAACTCCCTTCCGCCAAGTAGACATCCTCAAGACCGCTACAGCAGAACAGTCCTAGACTAGTTTATGTTTGAAAGTATTTCGTCAAAACGGGAGATTGAGAGACTTAAGATTCAAGTTTTATTTCAATTCAATAGAAGTGACATAGCGCACCTCTTTCCCTCTTTTAGTGTCAACTCAATTCTAGAAGATACATTTTTTCCTCATTTTTCTCATTGGAAGTCGCGATGGCTGCCGTCATTTTCAACTGTACATTTTGAGAACTCAAGAAGGAGATTAATATCTCCGAAATAGGGCCGACTTCTAATAACGTGGTGTTGCGTGTTATTTAGCTTTAATTTCTCTCTTTTGCTTAAAAAATGGAAAGAGTAGGCCTGTCTAATACAGCTGACTAGAAGCCATCTCTGCTTTTCGCTTCCAACAGGCATGTACATTTTGGACAAATGCGGGTTGAGACTGAACAACTTGATAGGGTGTGCAGTCAACGCCTTGGGCGCGTGGCTGAAATGCGCCGCCGTCTCCCCCTCGCGCTTCCCCCTACTCATGGTGGCCCAGACCCTGTGTGGCATAGCGGAGGTGTTCGTTGTCGCGGTGCCTTCCAGCCTGGCCGCTACCTGGTTCGGACCCAACGAAATCTCCACAGCTACTGCCATTGGTGTCTTCGGCAATCAGGTACGATAAAACATGCACTACGCGCATCAAAGTCCCCATCATCATGAGGTGTGTGTAAAGCGACGTATATTTCTTAGAGCGGAGAAAGGGGACAGTTTTACACCAGTGGAAATTTTGTTGCCCTTTTAAAAGTATGTTCCCTTTTTTTTCTTTGATTGCTGTGTTGTCCAACCTTAATAATTATTGAACAAAGATTGTGGTAGGAACACAGGGCTAGCTTCAACATTGTTGATATTGTTGTCCTTTGATATTGATTACGATAAATGTTTACTCGTTTATTGGTTTGTTTGCACAGTCAAATCATTCATTGACATTTTGTAATATAATGTGTTGTATTGTTTGGTTGACCCTTTATTCCACAGGTGGGCGTTGCTATTGGTTTTTTGGTACCGTCCCTCATTGTGCCAAATTCTCCATCTCTGGACGAAGTCGGTGATGGACTTTCCATCATGTTTTACTGTGGCGCTGGTATATGCACCTTGATACTTCTTGCTGTAGCTTTTGGTAAGAAATTCATATAGCTAGCGATGGTGCAGTTGCCGCTGCTGCTACTGCTGCTGCTGCTGCTGCTACTGCTGCTGCTGCTGATGATGATGATGATAATGATGATGACGACGATGAAACCTGTAAAAAGGTTTAAAATTGTGTACCACAATTGTTTTACGATGGTCAGTTTGTTTTTAATGAGCGTGGCAATTTTGATATAACATTCCTGAGTAGTTTGCAAACTGGCACACATAGTATCTACGACTGCTTGATTCGGTGAGGAATTGCCTGACTTAGTTAAGGCGTCCATTCAATCGTTTCAGGGTATCAGAACCGTCCACCTCATCCCCCGAGTCGCGCTCAGATGTTGATGCAAAGAAAGCGGCGTGGCGGATATAAGAAATACATGGTCACCGTGCTGCATCTTCTCAAATCTCCGAACTTCCTGCTCATCATGATCTCTTATGGTAGCTGACTGACTCTCCAGCAGTTGCCTTATACAAGCTGGAAGCTGAGCCTGCTGAAGCAGATCTTGAATTCTCTCTCCGCAGACACTGCTTTTGCCTACCCTAGAGACAGTAACAGAAATATATTATAGCACACAACATCAATTTGATTCGACTATTTGTTTTGAGATATTAATAACCCCCTTATTCAGTTCTGATCAGGCGACAATGATCCCCACAATGCGTAGCTGAGACTTTCCGAGGCTTAAAAAGATTAATTGTAGATTATAGTCACACGACACCGGAGCATATAGGCGACTTCTGGTCACATTATTCTGACACCAGCGAACCAGTTGACGGTAAGTAGAAAATAATATGGTGAAACGTTGGCCAATCTGTGATTCGAACCAGGGACCGTTCGGTTACTAGTAAGCCGCTCTACCAACTGGGCTACCGGTCCCCACAACCGAGGCTTAGGTTCGCCTCCTCACTAGTACTTGTGAGAGGTACTCGGCGAGTCTCAACTACGCTGTGCGCAATGATTCTCAAAATAATGTAAATTTGCCTGCGTTTTTTGAGTTCGTCGCGTGAGACAGGAGAAACAAACTCTGACTGCCCAAGCAAGTTCACCCCTCCCCTCCACACCCCAACCATCAACCCACCCCCTCTCCACGCCACACTACTCTCCACTCCCATCCAAAGCATTTTCTTACAATAAAATATAATTCCTTAAAACAATTAAAGATGTACGAACGTCCCATTTGTTGCAGGTCTCATGACTGGTTGTTTCTATGGTATCAGCACTCTACTGAATTACATGGTATTGTATTATTTTCCGGTAAGTAGTTTTTTATTGTTTGAGAAGCATACCTCAATCGTTGGCACGTTCGAGTTTTTAATTTTTGCTGGTCGGCTGGCTGGCTGGTTGGGTTAGGCCGAATGATTGATAGGATAGATAGATAGTGGAATAAATGGATGGCTGGACCGGTGATTTGTTGAGTGACAGGAGCTTACTTAGACGGTTGGGTGGGTGGGTGGTGTATTCAGAAGATATCCCGTTGTATTCGATGAACTAGTTTGCATACATGTTAAAAATATTTTTGCACAGTAAACAAACAATGAACCAAATCTTATTTGTACTGTAAAATCAGTTGCATACTTTGCTTATCCTATCCTATCCTATCCTATCCCGTAACTCGGAGGTCGTAGGGGCACCACAGATGATCATTTAACCAGCGTACTCCATCTTTCTGTGTCCTCAGCAACCCTGATAGTTTCGCTCAGAGTCAAACCAGTCCATTCTCGAATGTTGTCCTCCCACCTCTTTTTCGGTCTCCCTCCTCTTCTACCTCCTTGCACTGTGCCTTGCAGGATGGTCTTTGCAAGAACTGATGATCTGGTGACGTGGCCATACCATCGGAGTTTACGTTTTTTCACCATTGTGAGCAGGTCATCGTGTTGTCCAATGGCTTGTGTGATGGTCTGTCGGACTTCGTCGTTGGTGATGCCCTGGGTATAGGAAATGCCCTGAAGTCTTCTGTACACCTCATCTCCATGCTTTGTATTCTTCGTTGGAGATCTGCTGTGAGGGTCCATGTTTCGCAAGCATATAGGAAGATGGAGATGACAAGGGAGCGCAGCAATCTTACCTTGGAATGTAGACTGATGGTCCTGTCTTTCCAAATTGGCTTCAACCTCGCCAGGGCAGCAGTTGTTTGTGCGATCCTGGAGAGGACTTCCTGTCGGGACCCATTGTCTGATACAATAGCTCCTAAATATTTGAAGCTATGCACTGTGTTGAGAGATTGGCCTTGGACTTTGAGGTCCGTGTATACTTTGCAGTTGTAATAAAATATAATTAACTTAATTATTATATCATTATTGTGTAATTGTATTCTGCAGGGGGAAGAAGTAAACGTGGGCAGAATCGGACTGACCATTATCATCTCGGGCGTAGTAGGGTCCGTCCTGGCCGGCCTTTGGCTTGACCGCACCAAATTCTACAAGTGAGCAATGCCTTGTTAGTGGTCTTATACTACTCTTGTTGTTGTTGTTGTTGTTGTTGTTGTTGCTGCTGCTGCTGTTGCTATTGTTCTTGTTGTTAGTTCATTTCTACATGATCAACCAGAGTTCGAAAATGCTCTCTCTTTCTACAACACAAGTTAAGTTTCAATCTATTCTGACCTTTATGATTTTTATTTCTCGTTATACATTTTTCGTTGTCATACGAATGGTTTTCTCAACAGGTCAACCAGCCTGGGGATTTATGTCCTTTGTACAGCGGCTATGCTGGCTTACACCTTCTTGCTGGACAAAGGTCAGCTGTGGGCCATCTTCCTCGCCGCTGCTGTCTTAGGGTCAGTGAATAACTAATGAACAAATATAAATGAAGTATTCTTACATTGCGCACTTACGTACAAGCTCCAGGTTTTGAAAAACAGAATTTAACTCGAGGCGCTAATTAATAGGAAAACGAAATGAATGGGTTTTTTTTTAATGCAGAAGGCTACCAACTGCTACTAATGCTACTACTAAAACATATAATACATTGTTCTTCTATCTAGAGCATTTATCCGATCAAACAGCTACTCAAGGCGATGGACACAAACAGGATCTTTCTCATACCGCCCATAACGACGTCTTGCAGCATCACTACTACTACTACTACTACTACTACTACTACTACTACTACTACTACTACTACTACTACTACTACTACACATAGTAATTATCTCGTACCGCCCATAACGATGTCTTGCAGCATCACTACTACTACTACTACTACTACTACTACTACTACTACTACTACTACTACTACTACTACTACTACTACTACTACTACTACTTAATGGCATTGGATGCAATCAATCAAAAATTTCTACCCCCCACCCCCCCACCCCAAAAAAAAATCTATTGTTTTTTCCCGTGTTCTAATAGCGATCTCCCTGCCTTTACACCACATGTGTGCGTGAAAGATGTAAGCCTATGTGTGTTTGTTGTGTGTGTGAGCGTGTATGTTGTTTTAGATCGCCAAGCTTTGAGCCTGACTGGTGATTTGGGGTAAAGCGCGTATATAGCATCCAGTATTATTATTATTATTATTATTATTATTATTATTATTATTATTATTATTATTATTATTATTATTATTAGTATTATTATTACACATAGTAGTCTACCACTATATAGTACCACTATATTGTTAATGTTAGCTTTGTGTGTAGTGAAATGCATGTTTATCGTGTGCATGTTAAATTTGTAAATTCCTCTGTGCAGCCGCCATTTTAAATGCTCCCTTTGAGACAAATGAAGTCGTATTGAATTGTTTTGTTTTGCTTTGTAGTTGTTTTGTGCGGTATTGTATTGCATTACACTGCATTGTATTGTACTAAATATGCACGGCGCTAACACAAAGTTACCACCAGACTGATGATTGAACGGTAAGATGGCAAGCGTTGAGCGCCACTGTAATGTTCGGGACATGTTGGATCGAACCTGGGGTCACTGGGTTGTGAGTCTCACCGTCCCCGGAAGTGTAGGTGTGTATATAGCGTTGTGTTGTCTTGTATTGTGTTATGCTGTATAGTACAGGACCCAATGCAATACAACACATCTAAGTGTGTATATAGCATTGTGTTGTGTTGTTTTGTATTGTATTATGTTGTATAGTACAGGACCCAATACAATACATCGCATCTTTATTACCCCAAAAGGAATTACAGCAGGCGCAGAATCAAACTTTAAAACCATATACATTAAGAATAATTATGCAGCTAACCACTTTCGTCTGTCACGTGTACCTTGTACAAAATAATTCCAAACATACATCACTTGCAATGTTTCAGATCTTACAAATAGTACAAGCACATAAAAGCACAAACACACACACACACACACACACACACACACACACACACACACAAACACACCCATGCCCACACCCACACACGCACGCACACACAGGCGCGCATACACACAGCAAGCAGTTAGGCACAGGTGTGCATTCTTTTACGTACTTGTACTATTAGATCTGAAACATTAAGGCACGATAAAAGATTGGCATGGCATAAGACAATACAAATAAAAGGTTCATCATAAACATGAACGGACTCTTCCATTCCAAAACTATAAACCTATAAACCGGGCCATAGCTCAGTGGTAGAGCGTTCGCACACCGATGACCTAGGTTCGAATCCCGTGTTGGGAATGATCGTGGTGGCCTTTGTGCACCGTCCATCTTAGCAGTATGATTGCTCTGGTAGTTCAGCGTTGATTTAGGTCCTTTACCTCTTTCCTGGTATGGTTATTCCCGTGTACCATATTGCCAACGGTAAGTGTTCATTCATTCATCGTAAGGTATTTATTGCTTTGAATTGTATGGCATGGTATGGTTTGGTACAGTTGCTGTTCAATGGCAGGTTTTTCATGACTGGTTACCTCCCTGTTGGCTACGAGTTTGCCGCAGAAGTTACCTACCCTGAGCCAGAAGGCATTTCATCCGGTCTACTCACTACTTCTGCCATGGTACGAATTACATTACATTACATGATTATTGCTTTAGGTCCAGCGGACTCTTCCGAGCCAAATCAGGACCAGACAACTCCTGATCCGCATAAAAGATCTGCTGAAACAACCCTAGTGGTAAAACTGATCCAACAGACCTCACACACAAATGAGGAGTTTTGTCCCGGAAGAGTTTTCAAGAAAAAAGGTAGGTGACTGGTCTAGCGAAGAAGAAGATAGTATAGCAGATTGATAGAACAGAGCAGGAATGAGAAAGAACAAATGAGAAAGACAGCGACAGTGGGAATTGAAAGCACTAAATTTCCACGGTACGAATTCAACTTCTTCTTCTTCTTCTTCTTCTTCTTCTTCTTCTTCTTTAATATCACCATGCTGTGGAAACTCCGTGGCCCAGGTCTTGTTGCCACCTCATGTTTAGAGAGTTGGTGAAATTTTTACTGTAAATTATTTTACAATATTTATTTAGTTGCAGTTGAGCATAGAAGGTAAGGTAAGGTTAGGCCAAGGTAAGGCTGCTGCGCTCCCTTGTCATCTCCATCTTCCTATATGCTTGCGAAACATGGACACTCACAGCAGATCTCCAACGAAGAATACAAAGCATGGAGATGAGGTGCTACAGAAGACTTCTGGGCATTTCCTATACCCAGCACATCATCAACGACGAAGTCCGACAGACCATCACACAAGCCATTGGACAACACGATGACCTGCTCACAGTGGTGAAAAAACGTAAACTCCGATGGTATGGCCACTTCACCAGATTATCAGGTCTTGCAAAGACCATACTGCAAGGCACAGTGCAAGGAGGCAGAAGAAGAGGTAGACCGAAAAAGAGGTACATTACATAATACATTACATTACATGCTTTAGGTCCAGCGGACTCTTCAGAGGAAAAAGAGGTGGGAGGACAACATTCGAGAATGGACTGGTTTGACACTGAGCGAAACAATCAGGGTTGCTGAGGACAGGGAAAGATGGAGTACGTTGGTAAAACGATCATCTGTGGTGCCCCTACGACCTCCGAGTTATGAGATAGGATAGGATAGGATAGGATGTTCATAGAGCGTCGCCAATTATTGATTGGCTCATCTATCAGTTGATTGATTGCCTAGTTGTTTGTGTTTTCTCTTTGAGTTTTTTGGCATCGTGATGACGCTAGGCATGCGAGCCATGATGAATCACGTCAGCATCCTGGCCGCGAACTTGTTCGTCTCCTGTGTTCTGCTAGTTGGAACCGTCATGACAGGTTTGTGTGCGTGTGTGTGTAATTATGCGTGTGTGTACGCGCGCGCGTGTGTGCATATTAAATATCTATCTATCTATCTATCTATCTATCTATCTATCTACCTATCTATCTATCTATCTATCTATCTATCTATCTATCTATCTATCTATCTATCTATCTATCTATCTATCTATCTATCTATCTATCTATCTATCTATCTATCTATCTATCTATCTATCTATCTATCTATCTATCTATCTATCTATCTATCTATCTATCTATCTATCTATCTATCTATCTATCTATCTATCTATCTATCTATCTATCTATCTATCTATCTATCTATCTATCTATCTATCTATCTATCTATCTATCTATCTATCTATCTATCTATCTATCTATCTATCTATCTATCTATCTATCTATCTATCTATCTATCTATCTATCTATCTATCTATCTATCTATCTATCTATCTATCTATCTATCTATCTATCTATCTATCTATCTATATATATATATATATATATATATATATATATATATATATATATATATATATATATATATATATATATATATATATATATATATATATATATATATATATATATATATATATATTCCTGATTTGTTTCAGCATTGGTACGAGCACGGTACCATCGCCAGGAGGCTGAGACGGAGTTTGTGAAAGACACCACGAACATCAGCTTGGACATGGAGGTCTAATAGAAAACTATCATCGTCTGGCAAAACCTTATTCTTTTGACAAAAACACCATGTTTGTTTTGTTTGTTGTTTGTTATTGCTGGTGTTCTTCTTCTTTTTCTTCTTCACCACCTCTTTCTTTCTTTTTTCTCTTTCTTTCTTTTTTCTTCTTTCTCATCATCATCATCATCATCATCATCATCATCATCATCATCATCATCATTGTCACGTGGGGTTTATGGGCTCTGCACAATGGAATTATGGACCCTCACGTTTATTCGGTGGGAACTGCTAGTAGGTCACCCTATGAATTACTTTAATAAATTTATTTGTTTAGCTCGTTCTGTGTTAAGGTTGGGGTACAGAGATAGATAGAAAAATGGTACAAGATTACTGTCACACTAGCTTTCACACGGCTATGAATCATATGTAGTCCAGCCACTTGATAACAGTTAAAATCACACATTTATTTCATCTACTCTATACACGATTCTCTAAGTACTAATCTAACTTAAAAAGTCTCAGTCACTGCTAATACCCCTTGGGGTCATGAGCAATCTTGCCACTGTAGATTGTTCAAACCTATAAAGGGAACAGTGAAAGCCACAGTTGAAAACCTGTCTTTCCTTTATAGGCAAGACGCTTCACTGCGGCAACAGTACCCCCGTTGGAGTGCCGGGGGTTTTCAGTATAAATAGTATCCCCACTTTATGGAAATTTAGTGCTTTAAATTCCCACTGTCGCTGTCTTCCTCATTTACTCTTTCCTATTCTTGCTCTGTCCTTCACTCTGCTATACTATCTTCTTCTTCGCTAGACCAATGACCTACCTTTTTTCTTGAAAACTCTTCCTGGACAAGACTCCTTGTTTGTGTATGAGGTCTGTTGGATCAGCTTGGGAGTGTTGGACGCTTTCTGCCGGGTGGTCACTAGGGCTTCCTATGAATGTACTATTTAGCACTATAGGCATTTTATATGTATGTGTTTGGTTGATGATTTATAATGATGTTTGTATTCTATTTTGTTTTTGTAACCGGGGTGTTCGCGTAGTTGAGGTCAACCCTCAGCCGTCCCCCGCGTGGGATGTCTTTATTGTAAAGTGACTGGCCGGTGGAGGGCATTCAATTTTCCCACTGGGGTTGTTTCAGCAGATCTTTTATGCGGATCGGGGGTTGTCCGGTCCTGATTTGGCTCGGAAGAGTCCGCTGGACCTAAAGCAACAATAAATCAATCAATCAATCAGTCACTGCTAATAGTTCGATCGCTGATAGTCTAGGCAGCTGTTATATCTTCCTCGGGCACTTGCTATAATATCTCATGTAGATTTGGACTACTGTGGTCCGTTTTACAGTTTCTGAAGAGTTGGACTACTGTGGTCCTGCTATGATCAGTTTAAGTGCACCTTCGTTTTTGCACTTAACTGCTAGATGGTGCGTGCGAAGTCCTTCTGTGAGGTAGCTTCTGGTCCACCTTTGTCGTTGTGTAGTTGGGTTCCCTTGCCACGCTGTGGGGTCTGACAGGGTGTCTTTCAAGGCCGCTCTTTCCGTCTTGTGCGGTAGAGGATCCTCAACCAACTAGTCGTTTATGTGGAGTGGGGTGCACAGGATAGCTCGGGATAGCTCGCCTGCTCGTCTGTAATATAAGAGACGAAATTCTGCACAACCCTGAATAATCGGTTTGTGCAGAGCGTCTCACTGAAAGCCAAAGTAGCCCTCAGTGATAGCTCCACATCTCTATACATAAGCGACGAACATTCTGCTACTTCCGGGTTCCACTGGAATCTCACTCTAAATTCCTATACATACATAAATATCAATCGTGTCTAACTATACACATACAGAATTAATAATAATATAAACATTCCGTGGTACAGCCACTGGTCTGCAAACATACATATAAGTTAAACAACAGTGGTTCCGTACGGGATGCAACATGGCGGCGCAACCGGTCGTGTTTCGCCTCGTGGTAGGCTCTTCCACGTGGTACGGCAAATTCGGATTAACAATTCACATTTATGCATAGCAAATTCTTCAAACATACTTTCAACAATAATACAAATATATCACGATGAAACAGAAGGGTGTTCATTTACCTGTTTGACAAGTTCAGGCCCGTGATGACTTGAGAGAATTCTAAGATTTCAAAGTCCTGCTTCCTGGTCTATGAGTGTAGAGATTTCTCTAGCTGTGGAGATGTTGCCTCTACCTCGTCTCACACACGACTGATTCAAACTGTGTTAGGCTCTGACACAGTCAAACTGCTCTACCCACTGAGCCTGCTTCTGATTGGTTAAAACGGTCCGATTCAAAGCTCAAGTGCTGACTCACTGTGATGTGGGTGGCTCGCGGTGTGTGGTCTGCTGTGTAATTTAATTGCTGCTGTGTAATAGTCTAACTTCTCTACTGTTACAAAGACTACACATGGCTAAACAGTCACTGGGCAGAGTTAAAACTAGCCAATTCATGACAGGCTCCCTCAACTGAAAAAAGGCGATGACTACTGGATTCGACCTTTTTCTACTACAGAGCCTAGTTTAACACTGCACTATCCTAGGGTCCTATTTACAAACTAACTAAGTTGCTCTACCTGAGCTGCAATGCTATGCCAGGTAGCTGTGGACACTAGTGACCGGGTTTTTACTGGACGGGGACGAATTCTGGTGCTGTGGCCCTTAGTTGTGTTGGGTGGGCGACAGCTGCTGTGTCCTCCACTAGATGGCGACTGAGGTAGTCGGCTCCGTGGTTTTCTGTGCCGGGGATGTACTCGATTTGGAATGAGTATGCCTGAAGGGTGAGTGCCCATCGCATCAGGCGAGAGTTCAAAGACTTGGAGGCTGCCAGGAACGATAGTGGTTGGTGGTCCACCTGAACTGTGAAGTGGGTCCCATACAGGTAGAGTTGGAATTTCTGTATGGCCCAGACCAGTCCAAGACATTCTTTCTCCGACGTGGCGTAGTGGGTCTCGGCGGGTCTCAATTTTCTGCTGGCGTAGGCGACAGGGAATAACGTCTCTGCATTCTTGGGGTCACGCTGTAGCAGTACTGCTCCGAGGCCTACGTCGCTTGCGTCGGTGCGAAGAACGAATGGCTGAGTCAAATCGGGTAGGTGGAGTACTGGCGCCGATGTCATTCTGTCCTTGAGTGTTTGGAATGCCGTCTCACATTCCGCTGTCCATACGACTTTGTCCGGGGCGATTTTCCGGGTTCCATTTGTCAGAGGTACGGCGATGCTGTTGTAGTTGGGGATGAACTTCTGGTAGAAGCCGCAGAGTCCTAGAAACGACTGCACTTCCTTCTTGGTCTTGGGCCTAGGCGCGTCGAGTAGGCGTTTCACCGTCTTTTCTACCGGTCGCAGGCTTCCTTGACTGATGGTGTGTCCCAGAAATTCTAGCTCTGTGAATCCAATCTGACATTTGGTGGGTCTGGCCGTCAATCCCGTGTCTCTGAGGCGGGCGAGTAGTTGTTGTAGGAGCGTGACATGTTCCTCCCACGTAGGTGTGGCGATGAGGATGTCGTCCATAAACGAATGTAGGTGCTCGCTGCTCAGGGGTGCCAGGAGTTTTCGCATCATGGCGCTGAAGATGCTGGGTGCGTTGTGGAGTCCGAATGGAAGTACATTGAACTCGAAGTGTCCTTCCATAGTGCTAAACGCTAGGTACTTTCGGACTTGTGGTTGCACTGGTATCTGGTAGTATCCTTTGCTGAGGTCGATGCGTGAGAAGTACTTCGCTCGCTGTAGCTTGGCAAATAGGTCGGTCTGGTCCGGGAGTGGCTCTGGCTGGAACTGCGTTACCGCATTCAGGAGTCTGAAGTCGATGCACAGTCGATGCTCTCCGTTGGGTTTTCGCAACAATACCGTGCCTGCGCTGTAGGGTGAGGTAGACTCTGAGATGATTCCGGCTGCCAGTAAGGTGTCTATCTCTTCCTTGATGGCTCGCTGCTGAGACAGTGGCATCGGGTAGAGCTTCTGGCGGACGGGTGTTGGGTCGGTCACCGTTAAGGTTACTTCAACGAGGTCTGTCCTCCCTGGTCGGTCTGTGAGCACAGTCTGATGTTGTCGAATGACCTGTCGTACTCGCTGTTGCTGTTTAGCGGCTAGGTTTCCGTTCAGGATCACGTCTTTGTAGGTTTCTTTGGAGTGCAGGGGATACTCTACTGCATTGGTCTCCATGCTTTCTCCTTCTTCCGCGATGGCGATGGCTAACAAGTTGTGAGTGCTGGGGGTAGCTGGTCGGTCCGTGTATTTCTTGAGGAGATTGATGTGGTGGTATCGGGCTCTCCCGTTCACCTCTACTTGGTAGACTGTCTTGGATTTCTTGGCAGTCACCCGGTACGGTCCTCTCCAAGCGATGTCCAGCTTGTTGGTTCCACTTGGAAGTAAGAGTAGCACTTGATCGCCGACTTGCAGTTCTCTGTCCTTCGCGTGGCGGTTGTAGTACTTCGCCTGACGGGCTCTTGCCTTCTTCAGTGCTTCACCAGCTTTCTTCCACGTTGCTTTGAGGGTTTCCTGCAGGTCTGCGACGTACTTGGTGGCACCTCTTGGTGTGTCGTCTATCTTGGCCTCCGTCCAACTTCTGCGTAGGGCTTCTAGCGGTCCTGCTAGAGGTCTCCCGAATAGCAAGGTTGACGGGGTGTAGCCTGTGGCTGCATGGGGTGTTTCTCGGTATGCGAACAGTGCCGCATTCACGTAGGTGTCCCACGCTTCTGGATTGTCGTCGGCGACTTTCCTGAGGATGGTGAGAAGGGTTCCATTCAGTCTTTCTACTTGTCCGTTGCTGGCGGGGTGGTATGGTGGTGTGCGAATGTGATGAACTTGTATCAACTCGAACACGTCTTGCATCAGGCGGCCGGTGAACTGAGATCCGTTGTCCGTTCTAATGCTGTCCGGGAATCCGACTCTGGTAAAGATGGCGATGAGTGCATCTGCAATCTTCTTGGTGTCGATCGCTGGCAACGGGACTGCTTCGCACCACATCGTACATGCGTCGACGAGTGTGAGTAGAAATCTGTTCCGCTTCTTGGTCATGGGTAGTGGTCCTACTATGTCTACTGAGACTTGCTGGAATGGCACGCCGACTACTACTGATGGTCCTAAGGTAACTGGTACGGTGTGATGTCGCGGGGAATATCGTTGACATTGGTGGCAAGATTTCACGTAGCGCTTGACATCCTCCGTGATTCCTGGCCAATAGTAGTGTGCGCTGATTCTCTGCACTGTGGCTCCAATTCCCATGTGTCCGCTGAGTGGCATGCTGTGGCCTAGTTCTAGTACTTGGGCTCGAAGGGTGGCTGGCAGTACTAGTTGGGTGTGATCTCCATCTCCTTGTCGATGTAGAACTCCCTCTTCCATGTAGAAGTCTCCCTTGTGCGGGGGTGTGTGCGCCTTGGGTAGCTTCTGGAAGCACTTCGCTATCGAGGTGTCTTCTTTCTGTGCTGTTTTGATCTCTTCGAGTCCTGGATTCGGAGCGAACTCGGGCTGGGGTGGTTGGGTTTTAGCTTGGGCCCTGGTTTGCACTGCAGCTATCTCTACAGTTTTAGGGGGCGTGCCTAAGAACACATACCTACAACCTAGCACTAGATCATACAGGGGTTTCTGTAAAACAGCTGCTTGGATTCGTCCTGTGACGTACCTACTCTCTACTTCGATCCAAGCTATTGGGCAAGTAGTCGTCGGTTTCGTCAAGTCTGCTCCCTGTAAGTCGACTGTCTTGTCTGTCAAGTCCGCGCGCGATACAAGAGATTCGCTAACTATCGCGTCGTATGATAGACCTGTGTCATACAGACAGTTCGCTTCTTTTCCGTTGACCTTGACTGTGTCTGTCACCGATGGGTGATCTCCGATTGTGTGTGGCTTGTTACCGCTGCTTTGAGTTAGAACTCTGTGCGCTGGCCGGCTTTCGCGCTCTTCCCTACGTTGTGCGGCCAACTTGAAACATTCTGCGGTGGAGTGATTGTTTCTGTTGCAGAACGAACAATACCGTCTCTGTTCTGCGGGACCTCTTTTCCCGAATTCCGTGTTGGGTCCTTTATTTTGCCCAGGTCTGGGGTTATTCGGCTTATTCGCGGTGCGCTCTTCTCGGTTAGGGCTTCGTTTCTGTGCCTCTTTCCCGTTAGGCTTTAGGTCTCGCCTGAAGCTCTTGGCTTCTCCGTGTGCGGCCACGTACCTATCTGCGACCTTGACCAGATCTTCCAGTCTTTCCGCGCCCTGCTCTACTGAGAATGTTCTCAGCTCGGGGGTCATGGTTTCCCGTAGCTGTTCCCATACTAACAGTTCTGTCAGTCCATCATACGTCTTAGCCGTGGCTGACTGGCTAATCCACTTATCCAGCATTGTGGACAACCGATCCGCGAACTGCGCATAGCTCTCTCCTTTCACTCTCCGATTGGTGCGGAACTTTTGCCGGTAGCATTCTCCTGTCAGTTCGAATCCCGTTAGGAGTGCCTCTTTTACTTTGTGATAGTCAGTCACTCTGTCAGTCGGTAGCTTACTGTAGATGTCATAAGCCTTTCCTCTAAGCCCTTGACTAAGCTTAAAAGACCAATGAGTGGGATCTAGTTTGTACTCTGTTGCTAGACGCTCAAACCTAGTCAGATAGAGATCTAGACCTTCTTCTCTTTCATTGAATGTTCCCAGTGGAAATGACATTCCTTGTACAGGGTTGGATGCTACCTCTAGTTGATCTGAGTGGGAAGGGGTTGAGGAAGAACTTGAAGCTCCTGATCCTAATCTTCTTAGCTCTAACTCATGCTGTCTGTCTTTTTCCTTTTCTGCCCTCTCATACTCCCATTTCCTAACTTCTGCTTCTCTCTCTGCTGCTAATGCTGCCTTTTTCTGTTCTCCTTCTAATTCTAGTTTCTTCTGCTCTGCTTCTAATTTCTTCTGTTCTGCTTCTAATTCTAATTTCTTCGCCTCTCTTGCTGCTTCTAACTCTGCTTTCTTTTGCTCTGCTTCTAATGCTAATTTCTTTTGCTCTGCTTCTAGTTCTGCTTTTTTCTGTTCTCTCTCTGCAGCTCTCTCTGCCGCTTCGAGTTTCTTCGCCTCTCTCTCTGCTGCTCTCTCTGCCTTAGCCTCCAGTTTCTCTACCTCTGCATTGATATACGCAATTAGGTCTCCCCCTGCTAAGTGTAAAGCTTCCCCTAATTCCTTGAAGCGCAATCTCAAGGCCACTGGGTCCGACATTGCCAAACGTGTCTATGAACAACCTCTGAATCACGTGGAATACCAAAACACTAGCAATATTGCAATTCAATAACAACAATGCCAAGACCATAAAATTCGTAATCAATAATAGAATAAAACAAGAGTCAAATGGCATACAACAGTTATTTAAGCAAAACCTGCAAAAGAACAATGCAACATACAGGCACACAAATATTTGAAGCATAAAAGTTTTTAACTAAAGAATAGTGCACCCAACTGATCAGTCCTTGTTACCACTATTCTAAGTTATTCTACTACTCCTACTGTTATCTAATTTTATTGTACTTAGGTCCGGTTATACCCAATTCCTATTTTACACAGATCCTAGCTAGGCTCGCCAATTAAAGTGTCACGTGGGGTTTATGGGCTCTGCACAATGGAATTATGGACCCTCACGTTTATTCGGTGGGAACTGCTAGTAGGTCACCCTATGAATTACTTTAATAACTTTATTTGTTTAGCTCGTTCTGTGTTAAGGTTGGGGTACAGAGATAGATAGAAAAATGGTACAAGATTACTGTCACACTAGCTTTCACACGGCTATGAATCATATGTAGTCCAGCCACTTGATAACAGTTAAAATCACACATTTATTTCATCTACTCTATACACGATTCTCTAAGTACTAATCTAACTTAAAAAGTCTCAGTCACTGCTAATAGTTCGATCGCTGATAGTCTAGGCAGCTGTTATATCTTCCTCGGGCACTTGCTATAATATCTCATGTAGATTTGGACTACTGTGGTCCGTTTTACAGTTTCTGAAGAGTTGGACTACTGTGGTCCTGCTATGATCAGTTTAAGTGCACCTTCGTTTTTGCACTTAACTGCTAGATGGTGCGTGCGAAGTCCTTCTGTGAGGTAGCTTCTGGTCCACCTTTGTCGTTGTGTAGTTGGGTTCCCTTGCCACGCTGTGGGGTCTGACAGGGTGTCTTTCAAGGCCGCTCTTTCCGTCTTGTGCGGTAGAGGATCCTCAACCAACTAGTCGTTTATGTGGAGTGGGGTGCACAGGATAGCTCGGGATAGCTCGCCTGCTCGTCTGTAATATAAGAGACGAAATTCTGCACAACCCTGAATAATCGGTTTGTGCAGAGCGTCTCACTGAAAGCCAAAGTAGCCCTCAGTGATAGCTCCACATCTCTATACATAAGCGACGAACATTCTGCTACTTCCAGGTTCCACTGGAATCTCACTCTAAATTCCTATACTTCATAAATATCAATCGTGTCTAACTATACACATACAGAATTAATAATAATATAAACATTCCGTGGTACAGCCACTGGTCTGCAAACATACATATAAGTTAAACAACAGTGGTTCCGTACGGGATGCAACATGGCGGCGCAACCGGTCGTGTTTCGCCTCGTGGTAGGCTCTTCCACGTGGTACGGCAAATTCGGATTAACAATTCACATTTATGCATAGCAAATTCTTCAAACATACTTTCAACAATAATACAAATATATCACGATGAAACAGAAGGGTGTTCATTTACCTGTTTGACAAGTTCAGGCCCGTGATGACTTGAGAGAATTCTAAGATTTCAAAGTCCTGCTTCCTGGTCTATGAGTGTAGAGATTTCTCTAGCTGTGGAGATGTTGCCTCTACCTCGTCTCACACACGACTGATTCAAACTGTGTTAGGCTCTGACACAGTCAAACTGCTCTACCCACTGAGCCTGCTTCTGATTGGTTAAAACGGTCCGATTCAAAGCTCAAGTGCTGACTCACTGTGATGTGGGTGGCTCGCGGTGTGTGGTCTGCTGTGTAATTTAATTGCTGCTGTGTAATAGTCTAACTTCTCTACTGTTACAAAGACTACACATGGCTAAACAGTCACTGGGCAGAGTTAAAACTAGCCAATTCATGACAATCATCATCATCATCATCATCATCATCATCATCATCATCATCATCATCATCATCATCATCATCATCATCATCATCATCTCCTTCTTCTTCTTCTTCTTCTTCTTCTTCTTCTTCTTCTTCTTCTTCTTCTTCTTCTTCTTCTTCTTTTTCTTCTTCTTCTTCTTCTTCTTCACCCTGTACACATTGGTCGAACGCTACCAGAAGCATGCTTTAGTAGTCGTGACTTCTTCTTCTTCTTCCTCTTCTTCCTCCTCCCGTTTTGTTGTCGCCTCCGCTGCCGTTTTGTCCGCATTACATTAGGTTTTTCATAGGGATTTCTTTAGTAATTTATTTATTTAAATTTTTTTTATAACTGTGTGGCTAGACAGCAGAGCATTTGGTGGATGCTTGGAATTTTGAATGAACGAAATTCCTCATAACATTTCGTATTCATGATGTGTGCAGAAAATGTTTTTAGTTTGCGAATCTTATAATTTTAATTCCCTCTCTTTCTCTTTCTTACATCAGTGCACACCACCACTTTCCACCCAGATTTTTTTAAAGATCAAAGCAACATTCTTTTACCCCCGCCCCCTCAACATTCCTTCCTCTTCGGCAATCCCCCTTCCAGAGCACGTCCATCTCGCCATGTTGAAATGCGTCGTATTTCGAGTAGCTTTACTCTATTCCTTCACAATGTTGTGCCTGCTTTTATATATTATTAAATTGTTTGTTTCTTTGTACTGTACATGGCAACACGTACGTGCGTTCATTTTATGTGTGCAATGAGTTAGCATTTGTTATTGTTTTGACAACTAGCATCCAGTGTGTATTAAGTTTGTTTAATGTATTGAATTTCATGTGTGTGTGTGTGTGGGTGGGTGGGTGTGTGTGGGTGTATGTGTGTGTGTGTGTGTGTGTGTGTGTGTGTGTGTGTTTGTGTGATTATGTTTAGACGGCGTTCTTGTGATATACCCTTGAGAATCTACATAGGGTTTTGGTTGTTTTTGAGTGTGTGTGGGTGTGTGTGTGTTTGTGGGTGGGTGCGTGTGTGGGTGTGGGTGTGTGTGTGGGTGTGTGTGTGTGTGTGTTTGGTAAAAGTAAAGGTAAAGGTAGTCCCATAGCCTTGTGGCCGTAGGGGAGAGTGATGTTGGAGATCACACTTATTTTGGGCCAGCGTAATGACGGTTGATGCCCATCTCTCTCCCTCGCTGCTTTACCTTCCCCACCCTTAAGAGAGTAGGTACTCAGTCACAGTTGAGTCAACTGGGGGCGTTGTTATTTGTCGCTTCACGTTTTGCGGTCACCCATCCAAGTGCTAACCGCACTGGACGGTGCTTAACTTGCGACACAGTAGCGAGTGCTCCAACCACTGCGCTACTGGACACCCCTGTGTGCGTTTGAGTATGATTAAAAATCATTACTAAAAACTGAATAGACTATAACTTAAAGAACTGAAAACAAAATATGTTGTAACTTACGGTAACTATCAATACAACATAAAATCAAGAAGTTGACAATCATGTCAGTGTTTATTATTATAACTTTGATTGCATCATGCATATCACATGTCAATAGCACTTTATTGAACACTCCTTAATCACCGTGGACAGAATTGTATTTGATATTGTACGCACAAGTATAGATAGGTCAAAATCACAAAATCTTACTTTTATTACGTGTAACATAAAGTTACAAATTATTTTTGATAACGCCATCTTAAACACATTCGGACAACACACAACCGAACGCAGTCACGATTACAGATATATAGTTAAACCATTCCTTGCACGCTACATTGAATGGGTATATTATTATTATTATTATTATTATTATTATTATTATTATTATTATTATTATTATTATTATTATTATTATTATTATTATTATTTATCCGCCTTATCTAGACTTAGCCCTAGGAGCTTACATGAATACAGAACAACTTCAACTATAAAACAAAACGAGGAAAACTCGTTAACTATTAAAAGTTAACTACACACACACACACACTGTACTCACACGCACGCACGTACACACACACGCACACACACACACCAACATCACACATACACACAAACACATTCATTCACTTACTCACGCGCACAAATACATGCGCGAACTATGCTTCTCATTCATTTCAATGGTGGAAGAAAAATACTGAGTTTTAAAGGAGCATTTAAATGACTGAATAAATAATAAATTTCAAAGGGAAAGAAGCGGCTGTTCCAAATTCTAAGGCCCTAACATCGCACACGGATGAAACTCATCTGTTAAATTCAAAGGGTAAATTAAATACCATTTTGGAGAGACTGCGCACAACCGGAAACCATCACTATTGTAAATACGCGCGACCTCACAAAACACACGCAATAGTAGATATTACATTGCATATATGGGTGAAAAGTTTTGAGATTTAAAACAAGTTTTGAAAAACAGTATCGAACAACAGTGGATGCTATACGCACAAGCAAAGGCATTCTCCATCGCAGACGTCTTCACAACATGTGTATTTTATGTATTATGCGTCTATACCCCTGAATGCAATTGAAAAATGCTTGATGCCTTCTAAGGATAAATCAGAACAGGATTGCGCTGTCTCTTTCTGTCTGTCTGCGTCTGTCTGTCTGTCTCTGTCTATCTGTCTGTCTCTCTCTCATATTCTTTTTTGAATTTTTTTTTGTCTTCCTGTCATGAATATCAATAATTACAATGCTGCACCATTTTGGCCACCCATATGAAAGAAGCAGTGAGGAAATTGGCTTACAACATGATTATGTTTGAAAATCAAACATTCAGTCACCCATCATATCAATAACAAGAGCAGCAACAATAAGAAACTGCTTTCTATGGGTTGCCTGAATAATTATTGATGACACCAACAAAATCAACCAACGAACAATGCAAGCGGTGGCGGATTAAAAGGGCGACAAACCCATCCAATGGAAGCCCAAACAGTTCGAACTGGTGGCTTCCCTTGTGGTAAATAGCCATCCATACCAAGTGTACTATCACAATTTATGATACAAAAATATATCATATTCGAAACCGGTTTCTTAAAATGTATAGTTACTTATTTAAGTATTTTTTCCCAGGTAAAGCTATAAAAGGGCAGTACTGATTACAACAACATTTCATTGCAACAGAAAAATCATTCCCGAAACCAATCGTAAAAGTTCTTTCAAATTCAACAACAAACGTGCACCAATCGAAATCTCTGATCAATAGGGTATTTCATATATTAAATGCATTGTGTAAACACAACTATAAAGCATTATTTAAATACAATAATGAAGCATTATTTTAAAAACGATTATTGGCGAAAGATGAGTCATTTTCACAACCAACGACATAACCTCAACCAACAAGCAAACGACTGAACAATTATGAGATACACAAGCTGCTTTCTTACATAGATCAGCGGATCTTCCACGCTGGCACAACTGGACGTATTTTGAATACAAAGACGTACACATCGCACATTATCTCACGATACATTTCGAAGCTATGGTCTCCGCATCCTTGGTATGCAGCGTTATCATCACAGTACAATCTATTGAACAACAATTACATAACTGCTTTAGCAAAACTAATGCATAGGTCAAACTCAACGCGATCATGATCAAACAGGAATTAAAAGACAGTAAGAACATCAGTCACAACGGCGTAGCAATGTAGGCTCACGTGTTGCCATTTTACTTTAATATTTCACTCAAACAGCACAATCGACTTGAATCTTAGTAGATTATATTTAACTCCGTGTACTATTCATTTAAGGTTTAGTACGGCCAAGACAATGATGAAGGTTATTATTGTGGTCGTGTAGGACCTATGACGACGACTATAATGATGATGGATGCTGATGGTGTATGATGATGATGATGATGATGATCAAGAGGGTGGTGGTGGTAATGGTCGTTGTAGGGGAAAAAAACATAAAATAACCTGCTGCTGGTGATGACGATGACGCTGATAAACGAAGAAGAAGAAGAAGAAGAAGAAGAAGAAGAAGAAGAAGAAGAAGAAGAAGAAGAAGAAGAAGAAGAAAATTATGTTGATGTTGATGTTAATGATGTTGAATTTAAGATTTAGAGATCAATAAATTATTTTTAATAATTTCGACGTCGTGAAACAAAATGGATAATAATGATATTGATGACGACGACGACGACGACGACGACGACGCCGCCGCCGCCGACGATGATGATGATATTGATGATGATGAGGACGACGAAGATAATAATGTTGATGCAAATTATGATGATCGTGTGTGGCGATGATTGTGACCACGAATATAATGACGACGATGATTTAAAGCAAAGACGGCGACGACGACGATGTTAAGCTCTTAATGATCACATCAACGACGATAACAACAACTTCCTGTAATACTGTCAATTTACTCCTCCTTTATACTCACGTCACAATCTTTTCCTTCATCTTTCAGTCTTATTATAGTTTCATTTTCCAGTCTTATTATATTGTTACAGTCAAGTCTTCCTTATCTTGAAGTATATATCTATTATTTTTTTATTACTTTTTTTCTCACTAAGATTTTCTTTCCATTTTATAGCGCATTTCAACACTTTTATTGTCCTGGGGTTCTTCATTGATGGTCAAGTCCACGTTCAAAATGTCATGTTCCGCCTTCTGTCTGTAGTATTTCCCTTTTATGCATGCTGAAAAAAAAGAAACAAACTCAATAATAATAATAATAATAATAATAATAATAATAATAATAATAATAATAATAATAATAATAATAATAATAATAATAATAGACCAGACAACAGCGGAATAATTATAGGCCTATTTTATCACTTTTTCAATGACGTGCTACTTTGGACTATTTTCGTAGTGCATATTGATGAATTTGAATCGAATAGGGAACGAAATTCAAATAAGTGCTGTCTTCACAGATTTATGTCACATTCAGATCCAGCTGTTCACAGTTTTAAGACTATATCTTTATATATCAGGATTTGTCACCCCTGAGTTTTGACATGTGTTCGAGAGAGCTAGTAGGCTATTATCATAATTTAACAAGATATACCGCACACTGGAGAGAAAGTGGCACTGTCAAACTTATAGTTTTGAATGTTGGTGTGCTGCTGCGAGCAATCTTCAACGTTACACTACAGTTCCCCCTTGGGGTCATGAGCAATCTTGTCACTGTAGATTGTTCTAACCTATAAAGGGAATAGTGAAAGCCCCAGTTGAAAACCTGTCTTGCCTTTGTAGGCATGACTAATTCACTGCGGCAACAGTTCCCCCCGTTGGAGTGCCGGGGGTTTTCAGTATAAATAGTATCCCCACTTTTTGGAAATTTAGTGCTTTAAATTCCCACTGTCGCTGTCTTCATCATTTGCTCTTTCCCATTCCTGATCTGTCCTATCACTCTGCTATACTTTCTTCTTCTTCGCTAGATCAATGACCTACCTTTTTTCTTGAAAACTCTTCCTGGACAAGACTCCTTGTTTGTGTATGAGGTCTGTTGGATCAGCTTGGGAGTGTTGGACGCTTTCTGCCGGGTGGTCACTAGGGCTTCCTATGATTGTATTATTTCGCACTATAGGCATTTTATATGTATGTGTTTCATTGATGATTTATAATGATGGTTGTATTCTATTTTGTTTTTGTAACCGGGGTGTTCGCGTAGTTGAGGTCAACCCTCAGCCGTCCCCCGCGTGGGATGTCTTTATTGTAAAGTGACTGGCCGGTGGAGGGCATTCAATTTTCCCACTAGGGTTGTTTCGGCAGATCTTTTATGCGGATCGGGAGTTGTCCGGTCCTGATTTGGCTCGGAAGAGTCCGCTGGACCTAAAGCAACAATAAATCAATCAATCAAAACACTACAGTTGAGTTACGGGATAGGGTAGGATGTGATAGGATAGGACAGGACAGGATAAAATAGGATAGGATAGGACAGTTGCTCAGCCCAAAACCTTATAAAAGATTGGGATCTATCGGGTAATTGTTCTCCTTTCACAATTTTTTTTAAATTAAAAAGTAGGATTTAACAGTAATAAGCTTGAGAGAAGATCAAACACAATGATACAAATGCTATTTAAATGAATACAATAAGAAACAGTCATAAATACATTATAGACGTACATACGAGTGACAGTATCAAGAGATCGAGACAAGGTAACACTGGTGCTTTACTTATTGATTTAAGAAACTGCTGAACATTTGATGTAGTAATAAAATATAATTAGTAAGGGGAGGGTAAATTCACTTCAAAACACCACCAAAGAAGCAAAACACATCTACGTTAAATTACTCAGTAGAATAGTAATATCGCGTTCAAAGTACTAGTGAATAAACTGTGTATTCTGTAATATTAGTAACCAACATGCAGAAATTGCTCCCCAAAAATAACACACACGAAAATCGATTAAAAAAGAACACAAATTGCCAAAATAATAATAATAATAATAATAATAATAATAATAATAATAATAATAATAATAATAATAATAATAATAATAATAATAATAATAATAATAATAATAATAATAATAATAATAAGAAGAAGAAGAAGAAGAAGAAGAAGAAGAAGAAGAAGAAGAAGAAGAATTTATTTCATACACCGCGATTAAAAACATCAGGGTGCTAAAAGCGCTCACTCGTGTCCGCTAACACACACATACTTGCGGTTAACATCATAATCAAAAAATAGAGGAGAGGTTGGGAAGGGGGCGGTGGGAAAACATGTATACTAAAAGTATGATGTACATTTAAACATTTAAACGTTAACGCGAAGGTAAAACACAAGACAACAGTAAGCCAGTAAGTAAGACACCAGTAAGACAAAATAGCGGTACAATACAACATAGAAATCACACAAGCTAAAACAAAATATTGTTTTTGTACTTTATGAAAACAAAAATCACAAGATAGGCAATCAAAGCTATTTAGGTGCACGTGCTCGCGTGCACCCCTCTCCCGCACACCCCCACTACACACACGCATACATACTCGTTTATAATACGTTATTGCCAATACTGCACAGACAACAGAATCGCAAGGTAAAGTGCCCGCGCAATGTAATGGCATAGATCACGAAGTGTACGGCATCTAACATCTCCGAGTGCTATAGTCAACAACCAACCAGGTAGTCTACTACAACTCCTTTGTACCGGTGTCCACAAAGGTGAATTGTACACAGAGAGTGCAAAGAGAAATCCACTGATTGATACCCTACAGTTTGTAGTACGCGCGCTATCTCATCCAGTCCAAATCCAATCAAACAGAGGGTAGAAAGGTTCATCCATACAACTACTTGTTTCTATGACACATGACACATGACACATGACAAAGTACGTCAATTCAATTAATCAGTACATTGCTCATTGAAAACACAAAAATACGAAAACCACACCAAAAACAAATAGTAGTAAATGACAACAACAATAATAACAACAACAATAATAAGACAAGCAGGCACCCCTACGAAAAGGATACATATCTCAAGTATTAAAACAATAAACAAAGTACAGTAACGCTCTCTCTTTTCTACGAAACAAAGTTATACTTGTGAACTACACAGATGGTCACGATGCCAGGAATTTAAACATGTAATTTCAAGGTTAATGACACTAACATAATAATAATAATAATAATAATAATAATAATAATAATAATAATAATAATAATAATAATAATAATAATAATAATAATTAATAATACTAATACTAACAATAATAATAATAATAATAATAATAATAATAATAATAATAATAATAATAATAATAATAATGCTGATGATGATTTTTTAAATGTTGTTGTTATTATTGGGGGCGGTGTTGCAGCTGTTGTTATTGATGTTATCTTTATTATTATTATTATTATTATTATTATTATTATTATTATTATTATTATTATTATTATTATTATTATTATTTTATTTAAAAAATGAAATAGTCGGAAATTAGGACGAGCCCAATGGAAATAGTTTTGAATGGCTTGCCAGGTTTTTGTTGTTCTTGTTATGACGATGACGATGGTGGCAATGGTGGTTTTGATAATGATGATGATGATGATGATGATGATGATGATGATGATGATGATGATGATGATGATGATGATGTCATCATCATCATCATTATTATGTTAACAACTTGAAGGTTGGCAGCATGCAAAAAAAAACTTACTGATAATACACAATAGTCGTCAATGCTTCTCATGCATAACAACAGCATAACATTCATTTTGCTAAACCTCATCTTCTGCCCTTTGTCTGTTGTAGGCTGGTTTGATAAAAACTGGAAAACAGAATATCCAGTTACTAATAAAGTAATAAAAGATGAAAAAAAACCAGGAGGATGAGAAGAAGAAGAAGAAGAAGAAGAAGAAGAAGAAGAAGAAGAAGAAGAAGAAGAAGAAGAAGAAGAAGAAGAAGGTTTATTTGTAACTAGCCGGTTACGTTGAAAGCTGTTCTTCACTGTTGTAAGAGCTCAAATGGTGTACATATTATGAAAACACATTATTCATATTATTACATATTAATAGCAGAAAGAGAAAAGAAAGATACAAGAGAAGATTCAATGCTTTTTTATAGGGCGATGGGAGAGGATGGGTACATAATTATTTATAGCTTAAGTTAGTTTGGTTTGGATATATTTACATTAATTTTCATTTACAATACAATACAATACAATACGGTACGATACAATACAATACAACACAATACAACACAATACAATACAACACATCTTTATGACCTCAAACAAGGAATTTAAATAAGCGTAGATCACTATAATATACATCTCAAAACACATTTAAAGACATAATATAATGAATAAGAGTTACAATCAATCTTTATACTTAGTAATCTAAAATCATAAACGATATCCAGTTAGGAACACATTCATGCAAGCAACCATCACAGTTTATAAAAATTACATCTCATCAATTCAAAACATTCATACTACTACTATCACAGCTCCCTATCGTCACTTCAACAAGTTTCGAATACATAAACGTCACTATCACAGTTTTCATATCACATTTAATACCTTAATTCTATTTTATACAAGCCACATATCACCTCTCAGATTATCTCTAACATTTCATTACTCTAGCCTTTTATTGAAACATGTAATCAGCATAAACTGTAAAGGAGGGGAGGATAATATATAAATAAATACATGCCTAATGAACGAACAAGAAATGAAAGAAACAATTAATTAATTAATAGTCATGTGTTACATAATTATTCTCATAGAATATGGATGACACGCTGAAAACAAGCACGTCAGCGATTAAACAGATAGTCAAGTACACAGACAGACAGACGGACAGACAGACAGACCAGTCATGACGGGGCTCGGCAGTAGAACACAGGATAAGACAAGAACAAGCTAGCGGTCATACAGGCAAATCCATAGGCAGGCAGACAGACAGACAGACATGCAGACAGACCTGTCATGACGGTTCCCACTAGCAGAACACAGGAGACGAACAAGTTGGCGGCCAGAATGCTGACTTGATTCATCATAGCTCGCATGCCTAGCGTCATAACGATGCCAAAAAACTAGTGACCAAAAACAAACATCATTAGCACCGTCGTCGTCGTCATCATCATCATCATCATCATCGATCATCATCATCATCATCATCATCATCATCATCATCATCATCATCATCATCATCATCGTCGTCGCCGTCGTCGTCGTCATCATGTTCATCTTCGTCGTCATCATGTTCATCTTCGTCGTCATCATGTTCATCGTCGTCGTCATTATCATCATCATCATCGTCGTCGTCGTCGTTGTATTTTTTCCTCTTCCTCTTCTTCTCCTCTTCTTCCACCTCGCTCCTTCCATTTCACGGTCATCATTCAAATACATTTTGCGGATCGTATACAGAAAGTTGCAATAATTGCTTCTGACAATCATACATTCTAAATTTAAAAAAAAAACATAAAAAATACCCCTTGGTTTCCCCATTTAAAACTACGGACCTGCACATGCATTTTAATCTTACCATAGCAGACGATGTAAGCAGACCAGAAGAGGTACCCTCCGGTTCAGGGTAGGTAATTTCTGCAGCAAATTCGTAACCCACAGGGAGATAACCAGTCATGAAGAACCTGGAGTAGACAGAAGATAGTGTGCATGTTTGCTAACTGCAATCACATTAACATGTCCGGTAAAATTATATTGAGTTTTGTATTCTTACACAACTTTGAAAGAAGGTCTAAATTATGCACAAGAACTGTATAAATATACAGATCTTTAACAGTGCACACATTATTATTATTATTATTATTATTATTATTATTATTATTATTATTATTATTATTATTATTATTATTATTATTATTATTATTATTATTCTTGTTGTTGTTGTTGTTGTTGTTGTTATTATTATTATTATTATTATTATTATTATTATTATTATTATTATTATTATTATTATTATTAGTTTTGCAAACTAACGGAAGAAATTAATTCCCAACAAATCTGTTACGTCCTCCCTCTCTTGAGATTCAATGTTATTTTAATTCTTTGGTTTTTTTTTCTCTATTATTTCTAGCAATATTATATACGGTTGTACATTTTAAGGAATATTTTTGCTGTTCATATTTGCAAATGGAATGATTATAGATTAAAACAACTTAGCCACAATTAAAGTGTTCATAATTATATTTTGATCAGTCCCCTATCAATCCACTCCATTAATAATAATAATAATAATAATAATAATAATAATAATAATAATAATAATAATAATAATAATAATAATAAATCATACAGCGCGATTCCCCCCAAAAATTGAGTTCAGAGCGCATATCTCGCAACTTGAAAAACAACAACAACAAAAGGAACATTGTTAAAATATTTCTTAAAATAAATGTTACACAATTACACGTAATTGTCTTACCCCAACAACCCTGCCGTGACAAATACAATCCATATATGACCTTGATCCAAGGTGAAGGTGAAGGCGAACATGCCCAAAGCGGACAGTAAAAATATGGCTACAGACGTAGACCTGAAACAAGTGATAATCAACATTATTAATTATTTTTAGTGTCATGTTTTTCTTAAACAACAGAACGTCTGTAACGAAGCAAAATTAAAGGATAAATAATAATATTTGAATGGTTTTTCAAGATCTCATTTCCCAAAAGGGATAGTTTAAAATGTTGTTAGCATAATTTACTAATTGCATAGTACTGTAACAGTGCATACGTGACCAGATGGGGAATTACTCAGATTGGACGCCTATCGCGGATTCTCGATAGCAAAGCGTTAGATATAGCTCAGCCTTACTTATGATAGCTTATATTTCTTACAAAGGGCTGTGTGTTATCTACCGCTATGCTATTAATGATCTGCTATAGGTGCCCAACTTGAGTAATGCCTACCGTGATATAATAATAATAATAATAATAATAATAATAATAATAATAATAATAATAATAATAAATACTACTACTACTACTACTACTACTACTACTATTACTACTACTACTACTACTATTACTACTACCATTATTAATAATAATTTCATTTTATAACGCGCAATACCAAACATGAAGTCTGCTCAAAATGCATCATTCATTTATTCTTACAGATAAGACACAGAATAGGAAACGACAGAGCTGTATGATCGCGCATGAAATGAATTTATTTTTTTTAATTATTATGAAACGCACAAAGACGTTATAGACGTTGTGAAAGTTATATTGCCAAATCTACTGTTGGTAAACGTTTAAAGACTGTTTGACATTATTATTTTAAATAGTTAAAATGTTTTAAAAGTTCAATTTTCAATGTCTAATATCACTTAAATGTGTGAACAGACATTACATTAGGATTGATTTGATTTGATTTGAATCACACACTTATACAAGTACATTGGGTGTTTTTTTTTTAACTCTAATCTGCTGTGTAAATAATTATCCTTAATTTTATATCTCCTTCACATTCAACATGCAACCACATTATAGAACTTCATCCACCAACATCCAGCATTCTAGAAAGACAGAAAGACGACGACGATGATGATGACGACGACGGCGGCCATAAGGATCACGACGACTGTAACGGTGATGATGATGATGATGATGATGATGATGATGATGATGATGATGATGATGATGATGATGATGATGATGATGACGATGACGACGACGATGATGATGACGACGACGACGATGACGACGACGATGACGATGATGATGATGATGATGATAGCGAAGAAGAGAAGGAAGAGGAAAAAAAAGAGACTAGGCAATATTCACTTGAAATATTTGGTTCTGTCGAGCCATATGCCGGCCACAATGGCTCCTGCAATGCCGGCGACGATGATGGTCAGCCCTATGTTACCGACGTTCACTTCCTCACCCTACAAACAAAACATTGAGGGCCATTATGAAGTATCAATGTCTTCTCTTCCAGTCACCATTATCAAGTATCAATGTCTTCTCTTCCAGTCACAGAAAGGTCATCAATCTGGCGCAAACGGGTCAGTACATATTCCATTGAAGAATGAAAGAACATGAAGTATCACGTCTACATCCGCCATTGGCGAAATGGCAGACGGTTATAACCACCCCAAAGAAGAGGGGGCAGCAGTGGCGTAGGTAGGGATTTGAGGCCCGGGGGCTTGGCCTCTTTGGGGGCCCTTGCATTTTGACATTCGACATCATGACATGAGATAATGTACTTAATAAATATATAAGTCTAAACGTATATAACAACGTACGAATAGCAAGATTACATGGCGTTAACGTAATATTTCAATATTTAATGTTTTAAAAAAAATTCGGACACTCCTTTGGGGGCCCCTCTCAAGTGGGGATCCGGGGGGACTTTCGAATTTGGACCCCCCCCTCCCCTTCCCCTAGTTACGCTACTGGGGGGCAGGGACCTAAAATCAACACATATCCACATAACCATTGTGGGCTTATCACACGTCAATGCATTCCTGCAAGGTGCAAATAGGAATCTTTCAGCTGTCATATGCCGGTGGTTTCCAAAACTTCATGATTAGATTTGATGTAAGCTTAACAATCAGAGGAGGAGTGCGCTGCTCTACTGTACCACAGTAAAAGTCTTTTAGACATGGAACAGCTTTTTTAAAAAGGAAATTTATATTTTAAAAAAAAGAAAGAGAGCATTTGTGTTCAACAGTTTTGACAGACAAAAAAAAAACACGATAGAATTTGAAGTGGCAAATGTGTTTGAATGTTTTTATTTATTGCGCAGGCATACAATATTAAACATTTTCTTTAACATTGCCGTGACCACCTCCGCCATCATCATCATCATCATCATCATCATCATCATCATCATCATCATCATCATCATCATCATCGTCGTCGTCGTCGTTGATGTCGTCATGGTCGTCGTCGATACTTACTGGGAAATGATGTAGAACCATAGCATTTAATAACGTTGATATAGCATAGTATGAGCCTGTGTTTAGGCCTGAAAGATAGATATTAATAATATTACTGATAACATTACTAAGATATGTCGAAAATAACCTAACAACAACAAAAACACCAAGATGAAGAAGGAAAACAACAACAACAACAACAACAACAACAACAACAACAAACCACTATACCAAAGACGTCGAGGAATTCGAAGAAAAAGACTGACTAATCAGAGAAATAGTAATTCAAACCAAGAACATTATTTAAACAACACAAAACCCAAACCGCCGTTGGCATGTCACTTTACAAGAAAATGTTGTATTCTATTACATCTACATATACCTATATCTGTGTTAGGCCTAGTAGACCTAGAACCATTACAGCAAACCCTTACCCACTGTCTCTCCCCTCCGCCAACCTCCCTTCCCCCTCCCCTCACACCCCAAAGATTTATTCTTACATATAATTTCTTCAGAATCATCGTCTAATAACGCATCACATTTGAGCTTATAAATTACCGTAGTATGAAATCTTCATATGAGTGCGAAGTCGACTGTGGCGATGTGTTTGTTTGCTTGTTTGTTTTAGAATACCGTAGCATACATCACTTCAAAGGAGACTGCAACTTACCATATGAGATCATCATTAGTTCAAAGTTGGTGTTTTTCAGAAGCCTCAATATAGACGCCACGTACTTTTCCTTGGGCCGACTTTTCATCATTAACATCTGCGCCCGACTCGGAGGATGAGGCGGTCGACTCTGAAACACTGAGTGGCATCTTTCATCGTCAAAGACCATCTTTGGAGCTTTGTCCTTTGTCCTAATATGTCATTATCAACCTCGTCGCTTCAGCATATGGCTATTTAACGTAATACGAAATTGTTTATTTATTTATTGGCTACATTAACGTCCCCGGACGCATGGAGCGTATAGGGGACACGTAGGTAGCCGACGAGGCAGCTTGTGAAGATGGCGTAGATGGGTTGAAGATGGAGAGGAGTGAAGATGAAGGAGTGTGTAGAGGCGGAGAGCTCTAGGCGACGATAGAAGAGGCAAGCAGACCGCGGCAGCGCAGCGGGGGATGAGACACGAGGCCAGCACTGGTGGGGAAATGTGTGAAGCCTAGGAGGGTAAGGCCACCTGGAGAGGGGAGGGTGCTACCGGTAAGGATAGGGAACGGGATAATGGCAGTAAAAAGGAAAACGAGAACACTTTTATGTAAAGACAGACCAGGTCTGCCGAGCCAAAACATTTAATGTTAAAAATCGAATTGTGGAAAAAAAATTAAAAAATTTAAAAAAAAAAAACTTTGAGCTGTGGCCTACACAGAGCCAAGATACAAATTTAAAATTACAAAAAAGGTTGGAGACGCGGCCAAGGAAGGAGGGAGAGCCCTAACGATGATGGCTTATCCCTGAAAACGGAAGCTTTGGCTTCTCCTTGAGGAGCCACGGGGGACCCTTCGGCCGAGAGTCGTCGGCCAAACCCGAGTCGTAGACCCAACGGAAGAGGGCTTTAGCATAATCAATTTGATGAGCATCAAAATGCGGGACGAGAAGACTAGAATACTCGTTCATCTGTTTGAAAAATTCTAGGCTGGAAGGGCCACTGTTCACCACGAAATTGTGACTGGGAGTAGGCTAATAAAGAGTAGACCTGGCCAATCACAGTAGGCCTAGCGCAGTAACCGACTGTACTTCCATTCCTCTCTCTCCCACTCTTACCGTCTCCACTCCCATTCCGGTGTGACATCGTCACTGTTCCTAGTATCTTAGCTGGGCTGGGAGCAAATGGGAGCATTCTGATTGGTCGACGCGTTACAAAATTCGACGCATGCGCACAGTGCTATCATAGTCTTCGTAAGGGTTAGGGTTAGGGTTTGGGTTAGGGTTAGGGTTATGACGCCTAAGAACTTCGTGAAAAAGCCGGCCCGACATGACCTGGTGCATGCGCAAAGGCGCTCGGATAAACTAGGAGACCCGGAACTTGAAGGATGTGACACCGGATTGACCTCTGAGGGTCAAAATGAAGTAGCGCCACTCACTCCCCCCTCCCCCTCCAGCTCCTTCCTCTCCTCCCCCACAAACCCACATCTCTTACATTCCTACCATAATGATTCCCTTTCTACATACTTCAAACATTCGTTTCGATCCAGTGAAGAATATTTTAGGCGAGAACATTCATGCAATAACAGGTTATTTGAGGTTTATCTCTTTCTCTTTCGCAAAACTAATCCAAAAGTGTGGAGACTGGAAATGGAACACGGTGGAAGTGGATGATTTTAAACTTTTAATGAAAGATTTAAATGCCAGGATTGACTTCTGCAGGAGGTTAATCTGGAATTTGCTAATTAACACCTCACCCCAAAAAATGTAAGCACAAAAAAATCCCATCCCTGTGAGTTATGTAGTTTGGGAAAAGAAAAGGACGATAATTTTCGAGGTGCATCATTCTTTCCCCCTGCAAACACTCCTTCCCCTCTTCCCTACTCCACCCTTCCAGTGATCAATTCGATGGATTGTGGAGTGAAGGCCTACATACTGTTTAATGACACAATGTACATCAAAAGCAAGAATCATTCTTCGATCCCAGCAAGTCCGCCTTGGCAGGGAGTTGTGCGCTTTACAAGTGGGGCATTCTGGATGGGATTCATTTACCATGTAATTCATTTAACAAACCACCGATGGTTATTGGCCTTACTGATCAACATAAGCAGTAGAAGCAGTGTGCACGTGCTTGCCCCAGCGTAGAACATTATAGCCAGGTCGTGGCCGATTTCCGGTAAGGTTGGAGAGTTGGGCACTATGTGTGGAGGAACAAGAAAGCCCACTGCCACTCCCACCTACAAAACAATGTTGAACGACAACCATTAATTAAATATCAACATTCTAGAAATTAATCGGGATCATATTAAGAAGAAGTAGTACAGTAGTTGAAGTTATCTGTATGGTAATATAGAGGAGTTTGCTATCCACACATTTTGTGTTGGTCATTATCATCATCATCATCAGCAGCATTATCATCATCATCATCATCATCATTATCATCATCATCATCATCACCATCATCATCGTCGTCGTCGTCATCATCATCGTTGTCATAGTCGTTGTCGGCATCATCATCATTATCATCACCACCACCATCGTCATCATCATCATCATCATCATCATCATCATCATCATCATCATCATCATCATCGTCAACATCATCATCATCATCACCATCCTTCACTAACCTGGTTTCCAAAGACCCCAATAGCAGTCGCGGTGGAGACCTCGTTGGGTCCGAACCAGACTGCAGCTAGCCTAGGAGGGAGGCTGACGACATACACCTGTGCCATTCCGCACAGGGTCTGTGCCGCCATCAGCAAGGGAAACCGGGAGGGTGAGACTGCAGTGCATTTCAGCCAAGCACCCAAGGCATTGATGGTGCATCCTATCACATTGTTGACCCTCAGGCCCCATCTGTCTAAGACGTACATGCCTGCAAAAGGAAGTATTTAGCCATCGTAATATGAACACAAAGACCGCCAAATCATAATCATTCTTTATGCAACAATTCCTAAATAAGGTTACTTCCAAAACCTACAGAAAAAGTTCAAAATTACGCAGCAAGTTTGAGTTTCAAGTCGACTTTCTTGAAAGAACTCCACTGCTCTCGGTCAACGCAGGAGTACAATACAAACTAGCGTGCGTGGGCTGCGATGCTATCACGGCATGCACACACCAAAATACCTGTCAGATCTGTTACATAAATATCTATACACCTTCTAGACCCTTTCGACATAAGAAGAATAAACAAAGACCAGCTTATAAATAAACATATTAAACAAAACGATCAAAACAACCATTAAGCCAATAAACCGTTGTTGCTATCCGCAAAATCCACATACAAACAGGCTTTTCTGTAGTTGGTAAAGGTCTCAACAAGGAACCAGTGCATTGATAAGGTGGTGGGTATATAAGAATAAAATTTAAATAGCCACTGAAATAATGACAGACATATAAGTTAATAACCCATGGGATAATGAAAGAGATGAAAACTAGTGATAACTAACTCAAGATTATGTAGCAGAAAACATTGCATTGACAGACATAGTCGATACCCATTGTAACCGATCGTAGACTCCAGGGGAGCTAATGAAGTGCAACATGTACAGTTTACCTATCTAATGAATGAAGACTAGGTAGTTATGAGAAAAAGAGGCACACAGAGAACAGATATATAGTTACCTGAAAGAAATCATGGAAGTGACAACTTCTTTGTATTCAATTCTAGCCTCAATGAGGAGCCAGTTCAGAGCTAGCGAGTACTGTTTGCTTACCCAAAGGAATGAAGGCGAGATAGCAGAGCATGTAGACGAGGGAAAGCCAGTCGACGGCCGTCTCTTGCTGCAGGGAGTCTGTGGGCAGACTGTGGTTGTAGTAGCGCAGCACGACGTTGGCGATGATGTTCAAGTGGATCCACATGTAAGCGTTGGACAACGAAAACACCGCGAAAAGCAGCAGCATCACCCACCGCCGCCGGTACGTCCGCACCACTGTGTTATCATCATCATCATCGCTGTCGGCGGAATCCACCACAACCTGAATGGTAAAAACAAAAGAAAAGTACGTTTTTTAGTAATCTTTGAGATTAAATTCAATAATAATAATAATAATAATAATAATAAGAAGAAGAAGAAGAAGAAGAAGAAGAAGAAGAAGAAGAAGAAGAAGAAGAAAAAAAATAACCATCGTCATCATCATCATCATCAGCAGCAGCAGCAGCAGCAGCAGCAGCATCTCATATGTAGGGCGTGAAAAATAATCCTCTTGCTCTGCTTTCGGCGAACATGTATTCACAGTCATGCTTAAACTTTCAAGCGATAGGCATTCAGAAACATCTCACACACAGAAAAGAAAAAAAAACAAAAACGTGCAAGGCGCTTTTTAATTTTTTTTTTTAAAAAGGAGGAAATGGAATAAAATACATGGAGAAAAAAAATCTCTCATCTTTCAAGAGAGCCGGTTTTGTGAGGTAGCTATTTTCAGCTGGGTATAGACTGGAATGATAGATAGCGAACAAACCACTTGTTACAAAATTAATAACCTATGTGTAAACGTATTATTTTTAATTTTTCAGTTCATTATTTATGATCTTGCCTATGTAATGTTTTTTTTTTATATACATTGTATCCTTGTGGCAAACCAAATTTTCCTTTTTGATGGAATAAAGAATATATTGACTTGACTTATTGACTTGACTTGACTTTCTGAAAAGGAGAGTACCGTGTAACAGTATTAAAAAAAAGATTGAACAGATTATTTAAAATTACACATGTTTTATCAGATTATTTAAAACTACACATGCTTTATCAGATCTTTTAAAATTGCACATGGTTCATCAGACTATTTAAAATTACACACTTGCGCTTTATAAAATAATTTAAAACAACACCCGGTTCATCCGATTCTTTAAAACTACACATGCTTTATCGCATCCACGCACGAAAATCTACATGAAGCATTAAAACAATTTCAGAAGAATTCATCAGATAAATGTAAAACATAATAGAATGTCATCGTTCGACACCCATCCAAGTACTAACCTGAGGTGGCTTGAGCTTAAAGGACTTGTGTCTCGAGGATTTTTATTTCACTTTTCTTGACAACGAGTATCTGGAAATTGACATTGGTGTCATATAATACTGTATGTTGTCACGATATAGTAAGCATTCGTCGCTCAACCAGACCGATAAGCCAAAAGCCAAACTCACATGTGCACCGTTGCTCTTGGTCCTCTCTTGGACAGGTAAAATGCCGTCAGCGTCACTGACCAATTCTGACGTCGGTGTTGTGGCGCTCTCGGCACCATTCGCTCTGGTTTTCTTCACTCGCGTTTTCTTTGGAAGCGGTCCGGTCTTCAGCCAAGGACAAAGCGCTGAAAATACAGAACGTATCTAGATGAAGGATGAGGAGGCCAAGGAGAAGAAGAAGAAGAAGAAGAAGAAGAAGAAGAAGAAGAAGAAGAAGAAGAAGAAGATGATGATGTGATGATGATGATGATGATGATGATGATGATGATGATGATGATGATGATGATGTTGCTGCTGTTGATGTTGCTGCTGTTGATGTTGCTGCTGCTAATGATGATGAAGATGTTGATGATATGACGACGACGACCTATGATAATAATCATGAGCAGGAAGAGGAAGACGATGACTTCAAGGTTTGGTGGTGATGGTAATGACGACGATGACTACGATTTAAAGGGCCATTACCATGACGGCGACCAATACTGATTCTCTGACCACCACCGTCGCAGGAGATGGAAGAACAACAGAAACAAAGAAGCAAAATTAACAAACAACACCAACAACACATACTCACTGAAATTGGCACAATCGGCGCACGCCATTCTGAACTGGTAGTAGATCCTTCAGTGTCAACACCAAACTGTCAGTCCACAGGAATGACACACCAACAAACACGGTAACCAATATCACACAGGCTGAGGTCAATTATCCACACGCTCCAGAGCACCAGATTGTCTGAACGACACAAGTTGACACAGTCATAATTCTAGGGATGATGATAGTTTTGTGGACACCTTCTGAAGATCAGATCCAAGTTCAGCTTAAGTACTTAAGTAATCACCTTAAGTACTTTTACATAGAATTTTACCTTTCTGACAGTAAGCCTAATTTATGATGTTGAGGCAGCCAGTACTCCATCAAAACGTAATCAAATTTCTTCAGTTTCATAATATGTTTGCTCTCGCTGTCAAAATGCCATTTCAGCGCATAGGCGTACAGGTATAATATTCAATAACACGCTCGTTAATTTACGTAAATACGAACACTATCTTCTCATTCAATTTCAGTTTCAATTTTACCAGGCTTTTTGGTTTCATTGGTCAGAATGGCAATGTCTGGAACTCTAGAAGAAAACAAAATCCTAGTCACGTTTCGCATAATAATTCGATCAAAGTTTCTTGTAGGCTACTTGTAGGCTTGCTGATCAGTGCAGTAGAAAAATTCTGATTCAAACCAGAGAATCAGCGATATCTTTCACAGTGTCATTAAATCGGTTTCACTTTCACAAACGCCTTAAAAGCCCCAATTCGCAGGCGTTGTTTTCCTATCCTATCCTATCCTATCCTATCCTATCCTATCCTATCCTATCCTATCCCACAGATGATCGTTTAACCAGCGTACTCCATCTTTCCCTGTCCTCAGCAACCCTGATTGTTTCGCTCAGTGTCAAACCAGTCCATTCTCGAATGTTGTCCTCCCACCTCTTTTTCGGTCTCCAACTTCTTCTACCTCTTTGCACTGTGCCTTGCAGGGTGGTCTTTGCAAGACCTGATGATCTGGTGACGTGGCCATACCATCGGAGTTTCCGTTTTTGGCGTTGTTTTACTTTTGGCGAAAACGGGGTTACCCTAAAATTGGCATTGGTATTACAATAAACAATGATAAAGTGGGCTTTCATTGCTCAAACCAACCGCTCCAATCATTTTGGTTCTGACAGGGAGTGCTTTCCCCTGTTATAGCCGTGTGATCTTTAACCCTATTTGTGAGTGAACCACTTGTATGAAGAGCGCGTTTCGGGTGTCTGGGGTAGGATAAGGTCTTTTGTATCAATCCAATACGAAAAGCCTTATGAGCAATTTTGTTTACGGGTCCTGTTTACAAAGAATAAAACATTTGAAGACTTAGCATGCGTTAGCAGTCTTGCGTTCAAAACAGCCTACGTTGAAAGTGCCATTCTCGAAGATAAACAAAAAGGACTGATTTGTCAGGTAATGCAATCGTTTATATCTATACGAAGAAAAATTCACGAGACAACTACGCATTATTTCATGATTCATTTGGTGAACAGTTGAAACCATTGTTTATTTCATGAGTCATTTGGTGCACAGTTGAAACCATTGTTTATTTCATGAGTCATTTGGTGCACAGTTGAAACCACTGTTTATTTTATGAGTCATTTGGTGCACAGTTCAAACCATTGTTTATTTCATGAGGCATTTGGTGCACAGTTGAAACCACTGTTTATTTCATGAGTCTTTTGGTGCACAGTTGAAACCACTGTTTATTTCAAGAGTAATTAGGTATACAGTTCCAACCATTGTTGATTTTTTTCAAGAAAAGAAAATACGTAAGTCAAATGGTGCAACATTGGTAATAAGAATCACACACGTTGGGTTGCATCCTCAACGAAAGCGCGGCAGCCACAGTGCTGCGACGAAGGGAAAATAAAACCCACCAACACTTTCTGACCACAGCCAAAGGCCTAGAGCCATCTATGCATTGGAATAATCACTGAACTGAGGGCAGCAGTAAGATGGCCAGTGCTCACGCCAATGGGATGATCCCACAATCCTCGACACGCCATCTCGTTGCTCGATCTATCACTGATCGAATCGGGCACTCTGCCATGCACTATACTTGTCTTGTTCTTGTAGTTAAATAAAGAGAGTAGATGGTAAGGGGTAGGGGTGCGGGTAGAATCTGCGACAGCTGCGCGACATACAGCGCAACAAAGTACGAAAACAAAGAGCAGTGCTTTGAATACAACGCGCTCTGAGTGTCATGGAAAACTTAAGTTCATGCCACTGTTATATTACTAAAAACACTACGGTTCACAAGTCACAGTGCTTAGCTGAGACTTGCCGAGGCTTAACGTTCTCCTCTTCACTTGATTAATGGAGAGGCGAACGTAGTAAGTCTCGGCTAGTCTCCGCAACGCTGTGTGTTCACAAGTAAAGACTTGTGCACATGGGTGGATGTAGATTTTAGGGACACTTATCTGTAACCCAAGCGCGCTGAACTGGGCTTAAAAGCATGACTGGCAGCCGCAAAGCAACGCCACCCAGGACAAGAGGGAATAGGATGTCGTAGTTGCGGGCTGTGTTTAGATACAGTTAACGGCTCTCGCCCCTTCTAGGACGTATCATGAGCGTCAGGATCTTTCAGGTCCGTGCGATGAAATGCAAGCGGGCGCCAGATAGACCTCGTTTGGTACTCAAATCTCCACACTTATATAACGCCTTTTATCACTCCAGACTAAAGCAGCATGCTCGGTGCGCTCAAAAGAACTGTACATGATAAATAAGGCGCGTTCATCAGACGGGCCTAAATATCCACACTAGAACTATAAGCAAATGTGCTTCTACTGGAGAAAAACATTCGTAAGGTCATATTAGCCGTACGATGGGCTTATTACACGCTATAACATTTAATAGTACCAAAAGTGAAGACATTTTTCTATTAAGGTGGTACGGTAAACACACCTGGAGTTACATGCACATTGGCTTCTGGTAATTGGTAGTAAAAACTTCCAAACTTACAAGTTCCTAAAGTTACTACTACTACTACTACTACTACTACTACTACTACTACTACTACTACTACTACTACTACTACTACTAATAATAATGTTTTCATTAATTCATTAATTAATTAATATTATTTACTTGTATAGACTTTCGTGCAGTTCCAAACAAAACGTTTAGTCCAAACGCGAGCACGTATTTACATCCACACTGTACTCGCAAGGATACATAGTTTTAAATTTGCCAAAAGTATGCAACAGTAATACATCTCTCTCTCTCTCTCTCTCTCTCTCTCTCTCTCTCTCTCTCTCTCTCTCTCTCTCTCTCTCTCTCTCTCTCTGTCTGTCTGTCTGTCTCTCGTTCTTATACTGTACATTTACCACAGAAGAAAAATAAATCCCCAACGCCCAAGAGTATCCACACGTGAGAGCTCATTAATTTTTCTTCTAGTAAGGTGAAAGTAAAAAAGGGTTCCCCCAACCATTCGGTCGTTGGGGGGTGGGGAGCGGAAGAGGCGTTTGGAACATATCTTTTCTCTGAGCCAGCTTAATGAGGGCGGGGTCCATCTCCTCTCCCTCACAGCTTTACCTTCCCGGTTCTAAAGAGAGCCAGGTACCCATTCACAATCTGCATGGACTGGGGCGTGTTGTGCGACTGTTTCATTCTGCGTTTTTGTGTGTCGTTTGCTAAATGCCTTCCAAGTGTGGTTACCCATCCAAGTACTCACGGAGCTCGACCTTGCTTAACGAAACGTTTCTAGCGTGTGCCCAAACCACTGTGCTACTGTGCCACCCAGCTTATAGCACTGGCAGGAACAGATTGTTCTTAAAGAAGGTTCTTCAAGTCATGCCAGTCATCTAAGTCTGTATTCACGGACAGTGAACATTTTGGCGTGTCGCTTGATAAAAACCAAACATAAAATATAATATTCCTCTGCAACATATCTCTCTCGTGCACACACACGCACACACACACAACCACACACAATATACATACATGATATCACAATTTGCATGCAACGTGGAACGTGCCACATAAACGTAGGCCTAAAACTGCAGTTTATCTTCACCCTAACAAAAGCTCTCAGAAGTGCATGCAATGCATAACAAGGAATATGGAACATGCAAAACAGCGCAAAATCACGACATTGCAATTTTTTTCTTTATTACTACCACATAACCAGACAGTAATACGACATGTATAGAATCTGCGAATCCACTAAATAATGAAAACTGCAGTTCATTGGACAACACGATGACTTGCTCATGCTCACAGTGGTGAAGAAACAGAAACTCCGATGGTATGGCCAGGTCACTAGAGCCTCAGGCCTCACAAAGATCATCCTGCAAGGCACGGTACAAGAAGGCAATACAAAAGGGATACAGAAAAAGAGGTGGGAGGACAACCTTCAAGAATGGACTGACTTGACACTGAGGGAAGCCATGAGGGTTACTAAAGATGGAGTGCGCTGGTTAAACAATCATCTTTGGTGCCCCTACGACTTTCGAGTTACGGGATAGGATAGGACAGAATATTCAGTCCACAAACAATGAATTGTTTACGTCGCGTAAATAAAGCCTTATTTAGCAACATCTTCTAAATAATACATTATTTAGCAAATTTTGCTAAATAATGCATTATATAAGTAAACAAATATTTATTTTATAAACAATTATTATTTCTAAATAATACATTATTTAACCCAATCTGTTATTACACTGTCCGTTTTTGAACAAATTATTTACAGAAAAGAATACTGATATTTTATCAGATAGCATAATAATATAAAGAACATATGAGCTGATAAAGAATTGGTGCTGAAAATTGCATCTATTACATGTATATCGTGTAATCATGTAAGAAACTTGTTATAATTATAGTCGTTGTACTCGATGTACTTTTAGTATTATAATGTTGATTCTTCAATGTTAGGAGTTGAATTGTTTAATGGTTATTCACACTTTTCTGCTATCCTATGCACCAACGGGAATCCCCTCAATGAAACATACTTCCGGTTTCTTTCTCCGCGTGTTTTAGTGAGTTATTTCCAAATTTTCAAGAATAATAACATGTGTCACTGGCCACCAGTATCGTACCCTCACATATTTTTTGTTTTTGCTGCAGTTTATTATCCCTTTCTATCGCCAGTGGCGCGCCTAAACCCTACCTACCTAACATTATTTGTGAATTTTTGAAAAATATTCGGAAAAACATAACGCCCAGATGCTGGCTCAAACCCACACCTGTCAGGCGCCATTGGTTTCTGGCTTGTGGACAAGGCAAGTTAGTCCCGCCTTAGCCCACTTGGCCACAACGCTCGCCTAACATAGTCAACTACTTCGTGTTTTGTGAAGGTTGCGACGGCGAAGCTATGGAAAACTACAAGAGTCTTCAGGTCCTGTTTCACTATCTGTCGATGATCGACGCACCTCCGAAGTCGCCACAAATACAGGCCTCTACGATTGTTTTTTGGAGCATGTACTTCCTCCACCGTTTTTATACTTATCCCACTCGTTTTCTGGCTCTAACAATCGTCGTTTTCGGCAATTTGCCATATTTAAAAGTCACGCATCAAGCTTTGATAAAAGCAAAACAAGCCAGACCGGAACTTGGTTTCATTCTAACCTCGTTTTAATTTATAATGGCGATACCCACGAGTTTTTATGAGAGGTGCCGGAAAGTTGTGAATAAGGGCATTCTTTTAAACAATCCCACCCATCTAGAAGGGTTAGCGTGAAAGAGTTAACTTGACATGACAGTCATCACAGTGAAATGCACGTATTCGCATTGCTGCATACCTTCAAGCCTGCGCAATGTGTGCGTGCGTGCGTGTGTGAGTGTGTGTGTGTGTGTGTGTGTGTGTGTGTGTGTGTGTGTGTGTGTGTGTGTGTGTTTGCACATGTGAATGCACCGGATTTACGTGTCGACAAACCCAGAAAGGAAGATCTTCCATCACTGAAGCTCTCAACGTAAACTGGGTTTTATGGAAAAGGTGGAGCTGACAATTTCGACAACCTCATTTTTAAAAATGACACCCTCACCCTACCCACCTACTTACCTCTACCCTTCCCCCATTCCCGCAGACAGAGAAAACTGGAGACAAACTGGGGTAGTTTAAAAAACATATCTTCGCAGACCCACTCTCTCTCTCTCTCTCTCTCTCTCTCTCTCTCTCTCTCTCTCTCTCTCTCTCTCTCTCTCTCTCTCTCTCTCTCTCTCTCTTTCTTTCTTTCTTTCTTTCTGTCTCTCTGCCCTTCTATATATCTTTCGCTAAATGTTGACGGAGCGTCCTATCCTATCCTGTCCCGTAACCCGGAGGTCGTAGGGGCACCACAGATGATCGTTTAACCAACATACTTCATCTTTCTCTGTCCTCAGCAGCCCTGGTGGCTTCGCTCAGTGTCAAACCAGTCAATTCTCGAATGTTGCCCTCCCACCTCTTTTTCGGTCTCCCTCTTCTTCTACCTCCTTGCACTGTGCCTTGTAGAATAGTCTTTGCAAGGCCTGATGATCTGGTGACGTGGCCATACCATCGGAGTTTCCGTTTCTTCACCACTGTGAGCAGGTCATCGTGTTGTCCAATGGCTTGTGTGATGGTCTGTCGGACTTCGTCGTTGGTGATGTGTTGGGTATAGGAAATGCCCTGAAGTCTCCTATAGCACCTCATCTCCATACTTTATATTCTTCGTTGGAGATCTGCTGTGAGGGTCCATGCTTCGCAAGCATATAGGAAGATGGAGATGACAAGGGAGCGCAGCAGTCTTACTTTGGAATGTAGACTGATGGTCCTGTCTTTCCAAATGGGCTTCAACCTTGTCAGGGCAGCAGTTGTTTGTGCGATCCTGGAGAGGACTTCTTGTCGGGACCCATTGTCTGATACAATGGCTCCTTAATATTTGAAGCTATGCACTGTGTTGAGGGATTGGCCTTGGACTTTGATGTCCGTGTTGATGCCATTGGTGTTGTTGGTCATCATTTTGGTCTTCTCTGCACTTATTTCCATTCCCTAAGCTCTGGAGGTGGTGTCAAGCCTCTGTACCAGCTGTTCAAGTTCTTGTTCCTCTCCAGCCAATCCATCAATGTCATCCGCAAAACGAAGATTGGAGATTGCTCTACCCCCTATGCTGACTGTGCCTTCATGATCTGCAAGAGCATCTGACATGATGCGCTCCCCAGCTCCTTAACTAAGGCTTGAGATTTCGGCGAGGGCCTTGAACAGCTAGCTCTTGAGATCGAAAAGAACTGTTCTTTAAGAACAATCTAAATCTTTAAATCTCTTTAATTTCATTTTATAATGAAGAAGGAGAAGGGACCCCTGCGTTTACACAGTTCAGCACACAGGTTTACTTCGCTACACAGATTAGGGTAGGGGTGGGGGTGGGGGTGGAAGTAGACATTTACCTGACCCAGGCAGTCTCTGATACTCAGATTAGAACAGAATTATTATCCCTGGCCGGTTTGCACGCCTGCATGTGTGTGACATTGAAGTTTCTAAAGTGTCTGCACGTGTGTGTGATTAATAGAATTAGACTACAGAGCATATAATTATTTTCCTAAAAAGCGGACGGACATCGACCTAAGGCTTATCACAAAGAGAGAAACCGCTCAAAGGTTCAACATACTGCTGGCTTTCAATTCCATGTGATCTCTCTCTCTCTCGCTCTCTCTCTCTCTCTCTCTCTCTCTCTCTCTCTCTCTCTCTCTCTCTCTCTCTATATATATATATATATAGAGAGAGAGAGAGAGAGAGAGAGAGAGAGAGAGAGAGAGAGAGAGAGAGAGAGAGATATCACATGGAATTGGCTGATCACATGGAATTGAAAGCCAGTATATTGAACTTTTTGTCCACTTTTGAGAGCAGGATAATTATCTTTCATGATTATATATATCACCGTAACTTAGTGGTACAGCGGTCGACTGACCCAGTTCCACATGGCGGGCAATATATAATAAGGATACTTATTGAAATAATAAAGTATTTTAATCTTATTTTATCTTAAAATGGCAATATTTCACTGTCCATCTTAGCAGTGTGATTGCTCTGGTGGTTCAGTGTTGAATGTATCCTTAAGCCCTCTTCCCTTGAATCGCTATCCTCGTCGGCCGTGTCGCCGATGGTGAGTGTAGACGTTAAACTTCAATGTTCATTATATTTCGTATGCATGTGCATGGCAGCCTAAATGTTTGTAATTTATCATAAAATAATTATTATTCCTGTAATGCAATTTTTTTTAGAGGTAGAACATTTACCACTCAGTACGGAGAAATTAGTCATCAGATCCATGCCTACAAAAGCTAATGTCGGTTTGTCTGTCTATCTCAAATCTCTTTTTCTCGGTCTCTCTCTCTCTGTCTCTCTCTCTCTGTCTCTGTCTCTGTCTCTCTCTCTGTCTCTCTCTCTCTCTCTCTCTCTCTCTCTCTCTCTCTCTCTCTCTCTCTCTCTCTCTCTTATTACATCAAATAGCTGTTAGAGGCTGCCAACGGCAATACAGTCGAACAAATTAAAACAAAAACAAAACTAGAACCACCAACATAATGCAACAAACATCTCTCTCTCCCTCCCTCCATCCCTCCTTCCCCCCCCTCTCTCTCTCACTCTCTCTCTCGCAATCGAATTTTTATTTTTGAAATTTTTAGATTCCATCATTGGAGGGATTGAGGAAACCGGAGAACCAGAATAAATCCCTCGGTGGACTGGAAAGTCTCCTACCTAAGTCCGAAAGTAATTCGTCCCTTGTGGGAATCATCAAGCCCGCGACCTTCGGCATAGGAAAAAGGCGACTAACCAGCTGCGTTACCAGGCTACCCCATCATCATCATCATCATCAAAGTCGTTATAATCATCATCATCATCATCATTATCATCGAGGTAATACACATTGCTGCGATCGGTAGAAAGTATCGCCAAAACTCTCGCTAGCAGCAGGTGACAGTATTCCCTCCATCCCTTCAAAGTATACTTTGGGCTCGCTGCTAGCCGCGGATACGAACCGCAGTACTGTTTAAAAGTGACGGAAAGAGCGGAATATTGCTACAAGGGTTCGGGTAATGGTTAGTTGTAGATCTATCCCTAGCCCTTGCCCTAACCCTTTTCTCTATAAAAATGCTCTTTTTCCGTCCCAAATCCCATTTGCCTTCTTGGATTCTCAAATTGTATGAAACCAAGTGAGGACACTATCCGGCATCAATAAACGGTTCGAAAAGATTCTCAAGCGGTTCGTACAAGACAGTTGACCTACAAACAAATACAGCGTGACCTACTTCGTCGCCTAGAGGAGACGAAACTTACTTTTCCGTTTATAGTCTTTCACCGACACTGTAACTGAGCACGCTGCTAACCTCTATCGCTTCAAAGTACAGGGTGTTCCAAAAGTCTTGGGCACATTTTGACATTAAATATTTCCGAAACTATTAAGGATATAAAAACGCATCTGGTAAATTCAGAAAGCTTGTAATATCAATTTTTACATGGAATGTTCAAAGATGTTCAATGTGAGCACCATTGGTCACACGACACACATCAAGCCGATAGTCAAATTCTTGCCAAACGCGTCCCAGCATTTTCTTGTTGAGTGAACGCCATTAATGGGTTTGAAAAGAAATTAAAAAAAATCAACAGCTTTACAAAAACTTAATGTAATTAGCTTTAAAATGGCACAACTTTTATCTTTCTACCATTCATAGTAATTGAGATATGGGGACTTCAAATGTGCCCAAGACTTTTGGAACACCCTGTATACATTGGGCTCGCTGTTTAAAAGTGACGGAAAGAGCGGAATATCGCTACTAGGGTTCGGGTAAGGGTTAGTTGTAGATCTATCCCTAGCCCTTGCCCTAACCCTTTTCTGTACAAAAATGTAACAGAGCGGGCTGCTAACCTCGCCAAAGTATCCCTTCAAGGGACAAGGGACATACTTTGGTCTGCTGCGCAGCGTGTGCCTGAGTATACTTTCGTTTCGATCGTAGCTATGTGCAATGTGCATCATCATCATCATCATCATCATCATCATCATCATCATCATCATCATCATCATCATCATCATCATCATCATCATCATCATCATCATCATCATCATCATCATCAATCTTCTTCTAATCCTTTCGGTCCTACGCACAATTCACTCAACTAAGGAAAACACAGTCAACACTAACCACCTCTTCTTCTTTTTCCTCTTCTTCCTTCTCTTCCTTCCGCCTTATTCAATCCGTCCTTCCTTCCTTCCTAGCTCACGTTCTACTGATTATAGTAATTGCTCCTATGTCAAGTCAGGCCTCCTGACAACAGCAACAAACTGATGTGGCGAAAACTGTCCGCGACAACATCCCTCACGCCTTCCCAACTCCGGGCCTGACAGGCTGGGGGGTTAGATAGATAGATAGATAGATAGATAGATAGATAGATAGATAGATAGATAGATAGATAGATAGATAGATAGATAGATAGATAGATAGATAGATAGATAGATAGATAGATAGAATTGCTCTTATACAATGTCTTACCAGCTCAAGAGCTGCTCAAGGCGTTGGCCGAAACCGATCTAACTCAAGCCGTCACAGGTGCCAGGTTATTTCAAATACACTTCATTCATCTAGAAAGTCAGGCACCGTTACTACTTACAAAAGTAACAAACTGCAGTCACAGGCTAAACGAGCAACACTATCATTAACCTTTCCAGACAGCTAGATCTAGTAGTCTCACGGGTCAACGTCGCACACTATCTCTTATCAGTTATCTAATATCTGTACTAATTAGGTTCCTGTAAGGAGAGTGCAAGTAGGCCTATAACACTGAGAGCAGCACTTTAAATGCTGTGGTTCTGGAATCACATCACTTCTGCAAGGAGGCCTATAATGCAGAGAGTAGCACTCTGAAAACTGTGGGTTTTATTTAAGCACATCAATTAGCAAACCACTGTTATAAGAGTTGCAATCTGAATATTGTTATTGTGTTTGTTGTTTTTTTAAATCACTCCGCAAAGTAGGCCTATAATACTGAGACTAGCACTCTGAAAGTTGTGGAATCCAATCAATTAGCAAACCAATGCTAGGGTATGTATTGTGAATATTGTGTGTGCGTGCGTTTGTGTATTTTGTTTGTTTGTTTTGTTTTTAAAATCAAATCACTTGGCAAAGTAGGCTTACAGTATAATACTGAGAGTTGTATTCTGAATAGTATGGCTTCCAAATAACACCACTACCTTTAGCAAACCACTACTAAGAGTTGCAGTCTGAATATTGTGTTTATTTATTTATTTATTTATTTCAATCAATCAAACCATTTCGCAAAGTAGACCTATAATACTAAGAGTTGCATTCTGAATATTGTGGCTTTGGAATTACATCACTTAGCAAACCACTACTTAGCACACTGAACCTTGTGGTTCTGGAATCACATCACTTTTACCAAATAGGCTTATAATGAATATCGTGGTTTGGGAAACAAATCATTTCTGCACAGTAGAAGTGTAATACTGAGAGTAGCACTCCGAATATAGCGGATTTTGTTGTTGTTTATGATTTACATCGTTTCTGCACGTAGGCTTATAACACTGAGAGTTGCACTCCGAACGTTGTTTTGTTGTTTTTTTTTGTTTTAAATCACATCCATTTCATAAAGTACGGTTACAGAGGTCGGTACATTAAAGTAACTGAACGCTGTGCTATTGGAATCACACCACTCTGCAAACCAGAATGAGGGGACTGGTGCTCTGAAAACAGGCTATAGGTATAGCAGGCTGTTGGTTTTATCACATCACTTCGCTAAGTAGTACCGAGAGTGGCAGTCTGAAATTTTGTAGTGGGTTTGGTTTGGTGTGCCGATCTCTTGCCTGGCAAAACAGGCCTACCTAAAGTCTAAACCATCTTGTTATGCTTAAGACGGATCAGTGCTTTGGAAGGAAAGACATCACCATTGGTTATCTACGCTGTAGTGGAAACAGGAGGGGAAACGTTATACGTTGCAGACTAGTAACGTTGGAATGCTTGTACGTGGCTGTAAGAAATCGACTACTTTATCTTCGTTCTTTTCCTACGTATCTAGGTTGCTATGTCAAACGGGCCTACTGTTACTATTATGTATAAGACGGATCAGCGCATTTGTCACAATCGACATCACTCTTCTTTCTTACCTCGACTGTAGTTCTTAGTAAGAGTAGCACTTTGAACCTCCTGCACTTGTAAGACCTTGTGAATACTACAGAAAATTGCGTCGTCTTCCTTCTCCTATCTGCGTGGCTTTGGCAAGTAGGCCTCAATAACTGCGGTTCATAATTAAACGCTTTACTGCACCTAGGATGCATAAGAGCATTTGGCAGCAAAGCAACACGTCAAGCAGATCTTTTTTACATCATAAGAATTTCTGAGAGATAAAAAAATCAAGAACAAAACTGTTTCCAGCATTGATAGAATTTTTTGGGGGGATGGGTGGGTGGGGGGGGGGCAACAATACAGAATGTATTCCAATAAGTTACATTACACAAGGAATGTGCACCGGTGTTGGTAAACACACACACCGCAGGTACTCAATTTATCATCATTCCTTTCATAATAATAATAATAATAATAATAATAATAATAATAATAATAATAACCTCCTTGCAGTGCAAGTGCAAGGAGGTATAAAAAGAGGGAGACCGAAAAAGAGGTGGGGCGTAGAGTAGTCTCCTCTCTGAAAATCCTTAACGGGAAGAGAGGGGACTATAAACTGATATAAAAAAAAAAAGAGGTGGGAGGACAACATTCGAGAACGGACTGGTTTGACACTGGGCGAAACAATCAGGGTTGCTGAGGACAGGGAAAGATGGAGTGCGCTGGTTAAACGATCATCTGTGGTGCCCCTACGACCTCCGAGTTACGGGATAGGATAGGATAGAAATAATAATACAGGATGCTATTACGCGCTTTTTCTTAAATCGAACTCAAATCGCGGCAAACATATATAGAGTCATGCACACACCATTGTAAAATACATTGCTGATCTCTCTGCCAAAATACACCCTATTACGAAAGTACCTAATATATTTTGCAATACATGTAAATGTAAATTTTAATGCTGAATTAAACAAGGCACCCTCGCTGATAAACGTTGTAAGGCATAGCTTTGTCGTTCTTGGTTTAGTCTTATTTTTTTCAAAAAGGAGCAACACTCATAATAACTTTGTGGTAACTTTGAAAAAAAGCTCTGTGATGCTGAAATGTGCTTTGCTTGCTTTGCTTATATAAACGTCCCCGAACACCACTGAAATGTGTTATCTTAAAGTCCTTTAAATAATGCTGTTGCTAACACTGGTTAGCACGTTTCATAGAAAGAAACTAAACATGTGTATCTTACCGGAAACTATAACAGCGTATCTCAGAGTACGATAACGTAGGCTTATAATAAAGATGTGGTAATGGTGATATAAGTGTTAAGTGATCCTTCGTCTAATGCTTGCTTCATTCAGACTTGTTTCTTATAATACTGTTGCATGGGGTCGACATCAGATCTCTTAGCTGTGATGATTGTTTTTAATGGTTCTGTATCAATTGCGTGGTTGATAGCTGTATTTTATTTGATCGATTTGCACATACAGTAATTATAGTCATGCGTTATATTATTGAACATGTTCCAGCTTCTGTATGTGTGCGTTTTATATCTTACGATACATTTTATGTCATGCCTTATGCGGTTTGATTGTGTGAGTGATTGTTTTTCCGCTTCACCAAGCCACAATCCTTTATGTACGAATTGGGATAAAGTTTATTTGACCTTGACATTGATAATCTGACAATAAATTAATTTGCTACTTGATACTTGGCTAATGTTTTATACATGTATGTACTTGAAAAAGGTCTTTTAATAAACCAAATATTTGTGCTTTTTCCTTGACAAATATGATTTTAAAAACAATTTTTTAGTTCTTCTTTTAATGTTTTGCTATAGAACTGACAGGATTTGTTGCTAGAAACTGATTTGGTTCCTTCTAAAGATTGACAATATTTTGAAGAAAAAAACACACTAACAAGATGTGTGGCAAGAAATTGATAGCAACGTTTTAAAAAGAAACCGGCAATTACTGCTCTAAAAAACAGTACTTGACAAGGGTATACCAGATACAGACACACCATTTTTAACAGAAACTTGCAATAATTGCATGATCAAGAACAGAAACTGACAACAGTTTATTAGAAAAAGACAATAATTAACCCCCAAACTAAAAATAATTGCAACATAATTAATGTCACGTGGGGTTTATGGGCTCTGCACAATGGAATTATGGACCCTCACGTTTATTCGGTGGGAACTGCTAGTAATTCACCCTATGAATTACTTTAATAAATTTATTTGTTTAGCTCGTTCTGTGTTAAGGTTGGGGTACAGAAATAGATAGAAAAATGGTAAAAGATTACTGTCGCACTAGCTTTCACACGGCTATGAATCATATGTAGTCCAGCCACTTGATAACAGTTAAAATCACACATTTATTTCTTCTACTCTATACAAGATTCTCTAAGAACTAATCTAACTTAAAAAGTCTCAGTCACTGCTAATAGTTCGATCGCTGATAGTCTAGGCAGCTGTTATTTCTTCCTCGGGCACTTGCTATTATATCTCATGTAGATTTGGACTACTGTGGTCCGTTTTACAGTTTCTGAAGAATTGGACTACTGTGGTCCTGTTTCGATCAGTTTAAGTGCACTTTCGGAGATTACACTTAACTGCTAGATGGTGCGTGCGAAGTCCTTCTGTGAGGTAGCTTCTGGTACACCTTTGTAGTTGTGTAGTTGGGTTCCCTTGCCACGCTGTGGGGTCTGACAGGGTGTTTTTCCGGGTAGCTCTTTCCGACTTGTGCGGTAGAGGCTCCTCAACCAACTTGTCGTTTCTGTGGAGTGGGACGCACAGGATAGCTCGCCTGCTCGTCTGTAATATAAGAGACGAAATTCTGCACAACCCTGAATAATCGGTTTGTGCAGAGCGTCTCACTGAAAGCCAAAGTAGCCCTCAGTGATAGCTCCACATCTCTATACATAAGCGACGAACATTCTGCTACTTCCGGGTTCCACTGGAATCTCACTCTAAATTCCTATACATACATAAATATCAATCGTGGCTAACTATACACATACAGAATTAATAATAATATAAACATTCAGTGGTACAGCCACTGGTCTGCAAACATACATATAAGTTAAACAACCGTGGTTCCGTATGGTATGCAACATGGCGGCGCAACCGGTCGTGTTTTGCCACGTGTTAGGCTTTTCCACATGGTCATGCAAATTCGGAATAACAATTCACATTTATGCATAGCAAATTCCACAAACATAATTTCAACAATAATATAAATATATCACGATGAAACAGAAGTGTGTTCATTTACCTGTTTGACAAGTTCAGGCCCGTGATGACTTAATAGAACTCTAAGATTCTAAAGTCCTGCTTCCTGGTCTATGAGTGAAGAGATTTCTCTGCTAGCTATTTAGATGTTGACTCTTCCTCGTCTCACACACGACTGATTCAAACTGTGTTAGGCTCTGACACAGTCAGAACCGCTCTACCCGCTAAGCCTGAGCTCTCATTGGTTAAAAACGGTCAGATTCAAAGCTCAAGGGCTGACTCACTACGCTGTGTGTGGCTGGCTCGCCGTGTGTGGTCCTCTGTGTAATTTAATTGCTGCTGTGTAATATACTGACTCTCTACTGTTACAATGACTACACAAGGCTGAATAGTAATAGGCAGAGTTAAAACTAGCCAGTTCATGACAATTAACACAAATGACAACGGTTTACCAGATTTAGGCGATATTTGACCAGAAACTGACAATAAGGTTCATGGAGAACAGACAATCGAGAAAAAATGGAACGAACACAGGAAGAAACTAACCGTGGTGCGGTGTTATCATCTACATTGACCACAGTCCTGCATAATCACTTCCTAAGAGGTAAATTGCACGTGTCAACAATAAGGCAAGGAATGCCGTTCGCCCTTTATGATCAGTCTCTTCCAATGGGGACACGTACCCTGCTGGCCGAAACTAGAAGATATATTTTTTTGTAAAGACAGCTTTATATTCACACAACAATAATGCAGAGGTTAAGCAAGGCTAATCACCGCTCATTTGAGGTCATTGATCGACGGTTGACACGTGTCATCCGGTTTGTAGACTGTTTCCCTGGGTAGCCTAATGTATTATCAGCAAAGGTCGTATATTTAGTCTTTGCTATCAGGGTCTGTCAAAATAGCAACAATCCCACCCAGTCCGGATTAAAAGGCATACCCTTGTTACTGACATTGAACCCAAACACGCACACATACACACAGACGCACCACACACACACACACACACACACACACACACACACACACACACGCGTGTCTAAACAATGGCTGACTAAGAGTGCACTGCCATCCTGATTAATTATCTACAGCGCGCTTGAGGCAACCCTTAAAAGCGTTTCATTCATGCTATTAAGTGTCGAAGACCTAATAAGGCATAATCATGGTAGAAAATAGGAACTTAATGCCTGGGTACTACGCTTTGAAGTGATATCTTTCATACTCTTTGATCTATTTGATAGCATGACCATTACTATTGAAATTAAGTAATAAAACTATAGCACCAATAAGCTTACTAACAATTTGGAATAGCCTATAATACAAAGCAGAAATCAACTGTATAACTTCAATACATTAAATTCAACAGAAAAAGCGATCGGTCAACGCACCATATATACATACTCCTAATAATTCGTAGGTCTACTGGATGCTATTATTATATATTCGCGCTTTCCTCTGTAAAGCGTAAATCAGACTCAAAACCCAGAATTATCAGTATCACGACACACTTGAAATTAACATGTGTTCTGTGTAATTTACACAGATACTGGTAATACACAGTAGTAATTAATAAATGTCAATATTTTCTGCGCCATCCTAGGCCAAAACCTAATAATTATAATGTTCGCGTCGTAATAACAATTATCGTGAGATAGTTACAATTATTATGAGAAAATTACAACTATCATTACAGGTTACAAATTTATTTGCGTGATCATGTTTAATTTTCAGTTTGGGCTCTAACAATCTCTGGAAATGCCACAAAACCAAAAATTGTCATTTTCACCTGATAATTACAATTTTTACGTGTTAAATGTAAATATGCCGTGTTTCCACGAAACCGTTCGTTTTTGTCTCAACCGTGCTACGTCTATAGCCTACGCATGCGCAATATATAGTGATCAATCAGCGAAGACTTCCGAACACCCGCTCTTTCACAACGCTGCAAACTTGTTCAATAGAAGGCATTGTTCATGAAAATGGTAACCAAAATACATGCTTCTTGTCTGTTTTAGTATATAATTATTTACGACAATAATATATACGTTTAATTGCAATTTATTGCTGATGCGCATGCGCGGTCCGATGCGCGATGAGCAAGCGCAGACACTGTTCACAGCAAACCTTACGTTTTGGCACTACTAAAGCGTGGCCAACACTAAAAAGTTGTAACTAGCACTGTGAATTACCGGCATCTCTGGGAATTACGCAGAACGCGTGTTAATTACCATTATCACTGATAACTGTAACTGCAGATTTTGGCGCTATTAAATCGCCTTAGCCAGAATTAAGCATGATCACGTAAATTATCCAGTGAGAATTGTAATGATGTGACAATTACACTTGTCGGTTTTGGCACATTTCCAGACGGATTGGTAGAGCCAAAACTGAACATTAAACAGTATCACGCGAAGATATTTGTAATTTTTCAATGATAACTATAATTATCCCATGATATTTGTAATTATCCCATGATATTTGTAAATATCAGGTTTCGGCGCTAGTAGGTTGTCATAGTGGTCTGTAACCAACAATACACGCTCATATGCGGCTCACGTTACATTAAGACAACAAAACATCACTGAAACATGTGATTAATATATGCAAGGGTAGCTTTGTTTTGTATGCTCTTTATGTTCCCCATGTTTTGTTTTGTCTCGTCAATAATAAAATTCTGTTTAAACCAATATAAGCATACACATCACACACTGGAAGTTTAAAGGACTATTAGAGCATTAAGATCGCGCATTATAAGCTAAGCTTATTGTAAATTGAATAACCGTTTTATTGTACGTGAAAAATAAAGCACTGCTGCGTTACTCGTAACTTACAATGTAGAAATTGTACTTGAAATCAGATCCACACTGTAAGCTTCATTGATAAGTTTTAGTATAAATGTAACCTATATTTACTGCCGATTCTTATTACGTTCTAGTCATTTGAGTAGTTGGCCGCATTCCCCTACACACACACACACACACACACACATACACACACGCAACCACGCGTATACACATTCACGCATAATCACACACACACGCACACACACACACCCCCCTTCCCCCTACTATATGTATATACACAACACCCACTTTCTCGACGTAAAACTTACAAGTATAAAAGATACCCTATCGTAGAGGTACAGCAAGGGCCGGGTAGCTCAGTTGGTAAAAGCGTCTTGCTAGTAACCGAAAGGTCGCTGGTTCGAATCCCGGATTGGTCAACGTGTGATTATATTATTTTCCCCTTTACCAACAACTGGCCCGCTGGTGTCAGTATAAATCGGTCCAGTAGTCACCTATATGCGAAAGTGTCGTGTGACTATAATCTACAAACAACAAAGGTACAGCAAGGCCGGGTAGCTCAGTTGGTAGAGCGGCTTACTAGCTTACTACCTTGTTCGAATCCCGGATTGGCCAACGTGTGATCATATCATTTTACTCTTACCATCAACTGGTTCGCTGGTGTCAGTAGTCGCCTATACGTTTTGATGTCGTGTGACTATAATCTACAATTAGCCTTAGGTAACCCAAAGAGAAACCCTATCAAAGCTTCAATCCAGATCCCCTTTCGTTCCTTCCATGAACGACAAGCCACACGTAGAAGATGAATGGAGGGTCAAATAGTTGTGTTTGATTTTGAATAATCTTTGATTGTTGTCACCATACTTTAAAACAAAACAAAGCACTCACCGAACATGCTTCAACAGCGTTGATTTCAGCGCAATAGACGACCCGAATCGTTCATTACTTCAAAAGACCCTACGTCAAGAACTATTAGACTCAACTTGCCTCAAAACTTCAACAGCCTATCACTAAGCACGAAGCACAAATTCTTGCCCCCAATGCATGAACTACAATAGCTTTTCCGCGGATCACTGCACGTGGATTGAACCACTGAGGTTTAGGAATAACCTTACTGCCTGACGCATGGCACAAAGGAAAACACACACACCTTAATTAATCATTGCTTATGACTCTTTTCAACTGGTATAAACCTTTTCTTAAAGCAATACAGTATTAACTAGTTCATGCAGATTCGCCTAGCAACGCAGGAGTTGACACAATGCGTAGCATTCACAAACTATCGCAATATTCTGGTTAAGATATACATACCACAGGCGCATTAAACAAATTGAATGGATGGATCCTCGATTTGAAAGAACTAGTGGGTCTTCGATATGATTAGCGGTAGCAGTAGTATGTAGTGCGCTCTTTGGGGTCATACCGCAATTCTAAACCCGCCCCGGACTCTACTGTTACGCTTTATAAGCTTTCTTAGATCAGGGCCTTACTTCATTGCAACACTTTGTGGCAAGCCTAGAAAATGTAAGGTTTGATAATCCACTCATTGCCTGATATTTAAGGGTATTAAAATACACTAGAAATACACTAAAGTGGCGTAAGGGTTTGGGAACAAGCTAGAAATGTTTCATGTTAAGCAAAGTCGGGAAGGGTTAGTACTTGGATTGGTGACCATGCCTGAAAGGCGAACGCCAAACGACACAACAAAATATATAGAAACAAGCGCGCGACACATCCTCGTCCACCCAGCTGTGAATGGGTACCTGGGTCTGGGGAAGGTAAAGCTGAGGGGGGGGGGAGGAAGGAGATAGGGATCGCCCTCATTAAGCTGGCCTTGAGAAAAAGAAGGTCACATACTCTTCCCTCCTCAACGACCGAAAGATTACGGGAACACCTTTTGTCTTTTTTAAAATACACTTGTAAAGCGCTGTTTGACCCTACGCCGTGCTCGATACGTAACACGAAAAAAAAGCACACTACTATAAACTACTGTATTATACTATAAACTGCTGTATTGTACTATAAACTACTATAAACACTTTAAACTCAAGCATAGATTACGGATACCCTAGCTCAGTTCACAAAGTAAAAATGACTGTGCTGCTAGGCTACATTGATCTGCCTATTCAATGAAAGGGTTTGATAATGCATAACCCAGAACAAGGGCTAGGCAATACTTGTCGAAAGGGAGAGAGAGTTTCGGAACACTGGATCATCATGTAGTAAAGGAAGTAATAACTCCGTGTTCTTAAGCAAGATTTCTCGTCAAAGTTGACAGTAGTACACTGCCTTATTCTGTGAATGTAAAGTCAAAATCAGTCTGGAATACTTTCCTTCCTCTATATAGGTGAAGAAACGGAAACTCCGATGCTATGGCCACGTCACCAAAGCAAAGACCATCCTGAAAGGCAAAGTGCAAGGAGGCACAGAAGAATAGGGAGACAGAAAAAGAGGTGGGAGGACAACATTCGAAAATGGTCTGGCTTGAGACTGAGCGAAGCGATGAGGGCTGCTGAGGACAGAGAAAGATGGAGAACGCTGGTTAAACGATCATCTGTGATGCCCCAGCAACCTTCGAGTTATGGGATAGGATAGGATATAGGAGGACCACTGTTTGAGAGCAAGGTGTGTGGCAGCTGTTTTGACCTTTGAAGGTCTTCAACCGACACACGTTAGGTCAACTCTGCTAAAGTGGTGTATAGCTCGAGTCCAACATCAAAGATGAGGCAAGATGAGCTGCTACGCAGAGAGAGCTATTTGTATGCAGATTTCCTGCAACTACTTCGGCATATTATTTATTATTTGAAGTTGGGCTCGAGCCATACACCACTTTAGCAGAGTTGACTCAAGGTGTGTCTGATGAAGACCTTCAAAGGTCGAAACACAGCTATCATTCACTTTGCTCTCAAACAATGGGGCTCCTATACAGAAAGGAGGACATTTGCAGAAAGACTTTTAACTTATCTTCAAAATAACGAGGCAGTGTGAAACAGTTGGCTTCGACGGGAAATCTTCAATGAAACATTGAGTTATTAGTTTCTTTTCACTTGACAATAATTACTAATGAAAATCGTTAGAGAGATAAAGAGCGAATAATTATTATAGTACAGAAGCACTGGAGAAAACAAACATTGCATGTCACACTGACCTCCCATAATATTCGTAAATTCCTTATTACTATTACAATCAATCGATAACCCTGACGTATAAAACCATAAACCTTTCGTCACACACTACACTGATTGCAAGGAGGCTAGTCTAGACCTTGTAAACATTGAAGTACGATTGTTCTGCATGAATGGCACGATGAACATGAAGGGTTTGATGATGATATAACTTATTTCGGGATTGAAGGAATTAATTACCATTCACGCTATAGTGTTGTCCACAGTGTGAAAGAACTTCATTTAATTTAACGCAGAAGCAGAAAAAAACACACTAACAATATCTCTTCAGGTTAGTCTCGTAAGGCGATACTGTTTATTCAACTTGGACCTAGTACTGTTCTTCAGGGACGGCAGTAAACACTCGCTTTAGCAAATGCAGAATTGTAGGCCTTCTTCAAGTAAGTCTGGCGTTGGAACACTGCAGACACCCTGGTTAAACGCGTTTCTCTGTTCATTGCTACAGTGAAAGGACTTACCGTGAATTAAAATGGATGTCTTGCTTTGCAATGACAAGAACTTCACTAGTCATTCACTGAATAATCACAATGAAACAGTAACCACAAAAGCAAGCACTGCACTCCAGGTTCCTTTACTCTAAGTGGTACCACAACACAATAACAACCTACACTGCCTAAACAGAGAAGAACCCCCGTCGGGGTGCCTGGGGTTTCAGTATAAATCTTTTAGTGCTTTAAATTCCCACTGTCGCTGTCATTCTCATTTGCTCTTTCTCATTCCTGCTCTGTTCTATCAATCTGCTATACTATCGTCTTCTTCGCTAGACCAGACTCCTACCTTTTTTCTTGAAAACTCTTCCGGGACAAGACTCCTTATTTGTGTATGAGGTCTGCTGGATCAGCTTGGGAATATTGGATGCTTTCTGCCAGGTGGTCACTGGGGCTTCCTATGATGTTATTATTTAGCAATGTAGGCATTTTATATGTATGTGTTTTGTTGATAATTTATAATGATGTTTGTATTCTTTTTGTTTTTGTAAACGGGGGTTCGATAAGTTGGGGTGAAGCCTCAGCCGTCCCCTGCGTGGGATGTCTTTATTGTAAAGTGACTGGCTGGTGGAGAGCTTTTGGTTTTACCACTAGGGTTGTTTCAGCATATCTTTTATGCGGAACGGGGGTTGTCCGGTCCTGATTTGGCCCGGAAGAGTCCGCTGGACCTAAAGCAACAATTATGTAATGTAATGTAATGTAAACAGAGAAGATGCCTATACACCGTAAAGCTGTTGCTACTGATCCATCCGTTCGGTACATCTTTGAGACGCGGCCGGCCTCCAATCGAAGGTCTTAATGTTTTAAAACTCGAGTCCATGCGGGTTTAAAGCAAGAGCAGATGCGGGATAAAAGCTGGAAAGGATAGAGGAGAGAGAGAGGGGGGGGGGGGGTAAGTAAGATAATGTAAAAAGGGGGAAGTGGAAATGGGGGAGGGCAGAGGTGGGAAGAGGGAGGTATGGAAAATAGCACATCACATCACATCACCAAATGTTATACTTATGACAGCAGACAGACGTAGAAAGTGGTTAATTAATTACCGTATGAGCCATAACCGTTTTCACCTACGTGAAGTCACGATGATGATGTTGAGGTTGCTGAAGCAAGCTTGTTCGATGTCATTGTGTCTAACAGACTTTGTTTAAGCTCATTGCTCATGACAGAAGACGGAAGAGGAAAATTTAGACAGATTAAAATGCTAAGGTTACGAATAGGCCGGCCATTAGAGTCTAACAACTAATAACTCTTCTTTAAACAGTTCACTTCCCAGCTCAGTAAGCTGCTCAAGGCCCTGCCAGCAATCAGGATCTGGGAATATCAGGATGAGAGTATAAACCGAGGTCTAGTCTATGCGCACGCACGCATTCCATCGCAGGGACTTTAAAGATCCTGACGTTCATGTCCTGGGCAGGCGATTGCCGGCTACACAAATACACTCAGCATGCAGTAGGTCCCTTCTCCTCATCCCCGGTTTCTCAGGATTGTGCTCAGTTGTCTGGGCTTCAGACTATGCGCCCAAAGGTTGCGCAAATGGGCGCCTTGGGTGACCTGAGTTAGATCCTGTATCGGCCAGCGCCTTGCGCAGGAAAAGCGCTATATAAGAGTAATTACATATGTATTGAACACAAGACGCCCAAAGCGCAAACTTGCTTTATCAAGGTAAAGGTAAAGGTGGTCCCATAGCCTTGTGGCCGTAGGGGAGCGTGATGTTGGAGATCACACTTATCTTGGGCCGGCGTAATGAGGGTGATGCCCATCTCTCTCCCTCGCTGCTTTACCTTCCCCACCCTTAATAGAGTAGGTACTCAGTCACAGTTGAGTCCACTGGGGGCGTTGTTATTTGTCGCTTCACGTTTTGCGGTCACCTATTCAAGTGCTAACCGGACTGGACGGTGCTTAACATGCGACGCAGTAGCGAGTGCTCCAACCACTGCGCTATCAGACACCGTCTTTGCTTTATCAAGCGCACTTTTAAACGCCTCGGAAAAATTGAGCCAACCCTGAGTCCCTGATCGATTTATAGGTTGGCTTGTTATGTTAGCCTGTCGTCACCTCAGGGTGCCTTTGATTCACTGGGTACTTTTCGTCTTTCTTTGGTCTTCATTGCCCACGACTCATATCCCCTCACCAGCCTTCTGAGAACACACAGGGGAAGTGAAACATTGTATAAAGAGTTATAAGAATGAGAAAGTCGACTCCTAGGGGAGAAACAAATCTCTTGTAACTGTTGAGAATGGAGCCCAAGTTTTATGGTGTTTTTTAAAATAAAAATTATTGTTAGTTTTTTATATGCAAATTTCAATTCTTTGTTCTTAAAAATGGAAACGGGTATTTTATTTTGTGTATATGTTCTATGTCGCGTGTAGTTGTCATTGCTCTTGTGGATAAATATGTGTAATCTTTGTTTAGCTGTGAGCCTGCGCGTGGTGTGTGTGTGTGTGTGTGTGTGGGTGTGTGTGTGTGTGTGTGTGTGTGTGTTTGTGCACCTGCGCCTATGATATGTTATAAGCGACACCCCCTATGTTCACTCTAGTTTTTGTGTGAATACAGATTTCTTGACTTGATTTGACTTGACAGATCCTCCTATACGCAAGTAAAGCCTTGAACGACTAAGCCTTTCTGAGACCTATTCTACCATTTCGGAAGAACAGATAATGAGGCACTCTTAAAGTTAAATTAAAATCCCGTACATGCGTCACTGTCTACTAGGAAAATAGATGTGAGACGTAACAATTAAAATGCGGAACAAGTACCTTCTACATAACTGTCTTTTGAGAGAGTAGATGGGTCTTTAAAACGGCGATAATTTTGCCTTAAATTGTCATGTTGCGGAAAAGCCGTGAAAAGAAGCGCCCACTGCTAACAAGCTACCAAAATTGTCCGCTTGTTTTATTTTTTTTTAAATTTTATTTATGTTTTATTTATTTTATTTCTTTTTTTTTTAAATTTTAAAGCAACTGCGGCATAACTGTTTATCGAGAGAACAAACGAGTCTTTAAAAAGCGATGTTTTTGTCTTAAATTGTTATGTGGCGAGAAAACACAACACATTTGGTTTGTTAAAGTAACGACTACTGCACGCAAACTACTACAATTGTTCGTTGTTGTTGTTGTTGTTGTTGTTTTGTTGTGTTATTTTGTTGTTGATGTTTTTGTGTGCCAAACAAGTACCTGCAGCATAACTGTCCATTGAGAGAATAGACGAGTCTTTAAACGGTGGTGAAAGAATGCTAATGCCTTAAATTGTCATGTTGCGATAAAGCTTACATCTGGCCTGTCAATACAAAACGCCCACTGCTCGCAAGCTATGATAATTGTTCATTAGTCTTTAGGTCCAGATCTTTAAGCTTATCTTGGGAAATATTGTTTTTGGCTTTGTCCGTCTCTCCAGTCCGGCGTCCGTCCAGCGTCTGGTGTCCATTTGGCGTCCGGTGGTGATATTTACGCACTTTTCTCTAAAACTAATGGACGAATTTCTTTAAAACTTGGTATTTAGTGAGAAAATAGCGAACCCTTTGCGATAAAGCTTTTATGTGGCATGTAGCTGTCAAAGAAACTTAGTTAATTCGTCCCCTATACGCTTATGTGTCCGGGGACGTTAATCTATTTAACTAACTAACTCAAAGAAACGCCTAATGTTTGCAAGCTAAGCCAATATATTAATAATTTATTAATAATTGTTCATTGTTTTGCTTTGCTTTAGTTTTCCTTTAAGTCTATCTTTATATTGTATTGCAGGTGGTTGCATAGACTGTAAGTATAAAAGAAGACAGAATACATTCTCACATTATAAGTATTACTTTAATCTCACAAGGCTGGTTTTTGGGGGGAGGTAATCAATACTGACAACAAGCGGATCAGATCAACACTAAAGTAGTACTCAATTCCGACGAAAGAATAATAATAATATTTATGAGAAAACAAAACAGAAGTAAAATTACTAGGATTTCAGTTTATTCTAAAAGCAAAAATTTCAAGGGTTAAGGAAACCGTTATAGCAGAGACCGGTGGAAGAGAAGCTACCTCCGCTGGTTAGAGCGCTCTTTAGCTATACCGAAGGGTGAGGGTTCAATCACCGCAGTAGAACAACACAATTATTTAACTAAACGCACAAGATCGTCACATCACGGAGTTTACCTTTCGATCCCCGGGTACTCCGGTTCCATCTCTTCCCTCGTAATGGTATTGGATTCACGCACTCTAAATTCCCAAACTATAAACTTGTTTAATTAAGAAGTTAAAGTTATGCCATGAGCATTAGTCTTGTATAATAGCGATCTTCTTACATCGTCGCGGTTTCATTCCGATTGAAGACAGTGCGCGTGTACTGCATCCCGTTTTTATTATTATTATTATTATTATTATTATTATTATTATTATTATTATTATTATTATTATTATTATTATTATTATTATTATTATTATTGTTGTTATTATTAATTACATTCTTGCTTGAGTTGACGCCCATTGCTAACTAAAGGTCAAAAAGGTAAATGTGTCCCGGTAACCTTCGGGCGTTAAGGAGGAAAGCGTTTGGAATCTCCCTTTACTCTAGGTGTGTGTGTGTCTGTGTGTGTGTCTGTGTGTGTGGGTGTGTGGGTGTGTGTGTGTGTGTGGGTGTGTGGGTGTGTGTGTGTGTGGGTGTGTGGGTGTGTGGGTGTGTGTATGGGTGTGTGTGTGGGTGCGTGTGTGTGTGTGTGTGTGTGGTTTGGTGATTGCCTTCCAAGCAACGTCACCCATCCAAGTACTAACCCTTCCCGACCTTGCTCAACATCAAACATTGCTAGGCTGTGACCACCAGGCGCCACCCACACTTTTGCTAACAAAAGCGGCATATAATAACTGACATCGAAGCAGAATTTGAAACTACACTTTGTGAACAGTATCGATTGAAATTATAAGGATGCTTTATCGATGAACTATATACGGACTAAGATTAAAAGCGCTTAGTAAATGGATGCAAGAATCCAAATATCGAATCCTCATCTTCTAAACCGAGACGAGATTTTAAACAAACTGACCGATATACTAGAACACAATTTAATGCAGCACCAAACCAATTAGAGGCAAGTCATGCTTTTTGCGAAGAGATGCCCAGCTCTGTCTCATTATGTTGTCCTATCATATTATTTTCATTGTCCAAACATCAGTTTATGGGGCTCAGTTACATAGTTTGAAAATGATTATCATAAATCATAAAAGTGGCCGGTTACGCCAGCTGGCTTTAAAATACACAGTTACAAAGAAATCAAATCGCGATGTTGTCTTTAAATTATCGGCGGTATTTGGCTCTGTTGAGCACAGTATTGTACAATACATGCACAGTCACAATACAGTCAATTGTACTAATTGTACGCTTATTTATGACGCAGCATCACCGCTGTTTTATTCTTGTACCATCATGCCTAAATATAGCACTTTATCCGCTGAGATGTTGATACCTGCCATTACAAGTTTCGCCAATCTATCAAGCATTCGCTTGAAATATTGTAAGATAAAGAACCGCAGTCACAGAATGAATATAAAACGCCGACTAGGGATGTCTGTTTGCCTCGAAGGAGTCGAATCTATCAGCTATCCAAAACGGGAACTGGAAGAACGGGGATAAAGGCACTGGGCTTCGCTGTCTTCATCGATTTTCCATTCATCTTGACCTCCCTCATTCACTCCCACGCCATTTCCCTCAAAATGACGTCACTGTTTTTCTTTTAATCCATTGCCTGTGCACAGCAGAGAGTTAAAAACGTATGTGTAGAACACATAAAGTAGGTGGTCTCAACCAAAAGAACTGTCAACTATACAAGTAAACCCGCATTTTCAGTCATTGCATCATTGTTAAGTCTTGTGTTCCGATAGAATTCAATTCCACCATTGGCTTTTGCATTTCCATACTTATCTGGAAATACTTTGAAATAGTATGAGAGGGGAGGGGTAAAGGGGGAGAGAGGGAATAACAACGAGCCAAATGTCTGTCTGTCCCTCCGTCCGTCCGTTGGAACCATTGAACAGATTTTGACCAAACGTCATAAGGTTATGGGCCTGCCTTCGGAGCCATCATATTTGCTCTACCGCAACGCTCAAGGTCATTGAAGTCATCTTGTAGTTGCTAGTGGTTTTGCTCAATATCTCAAAACCGGCTGAAGCGATTTTGAGTTTTAGTTTACGCGTGCATCAAATCATGAGCCATCCTTCAGTAGCAAGCAGTCCGAATGTCGGTAAGGTTGTCGGTCCGTCCTTCCGAATTTTATTTATTTTTTTGTTCAAATCACTTTTTGATTGATCTCAAGAAGAACGAAATTCATCATTTTATACTTTGCGGATACTTTAAATACTGCTAAGTATGTTGGATGATTCGTATTTGTACATTTTCAAAGGTCAAGGTCATTGTGCATTTCCATTTTCTAAACACGTTTTGCGCTGTATCTAAAAATTGGCTGAACCGATTTTGATAATGCTTATAGTTCAGACAGAGGTCTATCATTTCATGTTTTCCTTTGGCTTCGATAGGATAAAAGCCGAATTCCAACACCGTCAAGAAAATTAACACCTTCTGAAAATGGGCGTATTTTTCGGCTATGTGTGTATGTGTCTGGAATTACATCTAAATGGCTTGACATCTTGTTTTCCTTGGCAGGACTCGATTTCCGTATGATAGCTAAACGAAACGTGCGTGCGACAGACAATCACTAAATATACAGACGGTCGATAAGGAGTGGGTGGTTCAATATAGGGCTTATGTTACGTTCGAGACGCGCACGATAGTACGTTTAAGACGCGCACGATAGATCCGATCGTTTTGTTTTGCAAGGCATGCAACAACAGAGTGTTTTTACCTTTGATTTGATTTTGCGTTGTTGTTAGAAGAAGCTTTGCTTTGTATAAGGTTGATGATTTTCGTTGGTCGATATTATTGGAGAATTTTCCTGAATTACTTGTTCACTATCGATCGAAGTATGTAGATAAATCTAGTGGTAGCTAAGAGATTCTTCTAACGTACATGTAACTAACGTTATATGACGTAAGACAGTTCCGGTGACGAATTTTATTCTGATTGGATGTCATTGCGTCATGCTGGAATGTTCGAACTTTCTCTAGAGTATAGAGAGACTATATAAGTGACGTCACTGTTTCAAAAAGAGGAGTGAAAAAAGTGATTGATAAAGATTTGTGATGATTGTATGCAGTTGTTGATGTATGCTGAATAAAGTTGGAAAACTTCATACGACGACTCCTGCCTTGTTGCTGAGTGAACAGGTTGCGTGGATACACGAATCTGAGTTACACTTATCAAGATTCAAGCATCGGGGTTGAATCAATAATTATTGATAAAAACAACAACAGTGTAACAGCTTATCAAGGATACATAAGACGTTGCACAACCTTGCAGGAAACCAGGAACACCTTTGCGTCTTGTGCGATTTGACTGAAACATCGATTGCTCTTATACGCAGTACGATTAGGCGCTACTAGCTCAAGGAGCGGCTCAAGATGCTGTCTATTTAGGTCTAGCTCGCACACATTAGATGGCAGAAGTCAAACCTAATACGCTGAAGACGTACAATAATACAATAATATCATGGACCACTATAAGACCATTTTGTGACAAGACATCTGTATCTGTTTTTGATATGATGAGGATGATCTTTGTTGTCAAGGTGGCGGCGTGGCGATTCGTCCTTTACGCTAACGCAATAGGACGTTATCCTATCCTATCCTATCCCATAACTCGGAGGTCGTAGGGGCACCACAGATGATCTTTTAACCAGCGTACTCCATCTTTTCCTGTCCTCAGCAACCCTGATTGTTTCGCTCAGTGTCAAACCAGTCCATTCTCGAATGTTGTCCTCCCACCTCTTTTTCGGTCTCTCTCTTCTTCTACCTCCTTGCACTGTGCCTTGCAGGATGGTCTTTGCAAGACCTGATGATCTGGTGACGTGGCCATACCATCCAAGAAGGGAGGCTAGCTTGGATGAGGCATTGGGAGTAAGATATTTCTACCGCTAGTGTCAATGCTATCCAATCCACATAGTCATACTAACAGCATGGCATACTCAGTACACAAAATGACAACTTAGGTTATTATTGGTCTTTAAGTAGCACATTTATCACTGCAGTTGTAAGACGGTGACAAGACGATGGCATAGCAACAAATCTAATATCTTCTACCTTAAACTATTTAAACAAAAAATACCCAACACCAACACGAGAGAAGAAAAGAACATGGCGTTTAAAGACATGACAACAAAAATAATTTTTTTCACTAAACACAACAACAAAAAGACCATTAATATATCAAAGTCTGTATGGATGAAGAAAAGAATAAACCAGTTTTTACTACATGCAAACAAACAGAGGTAAATTCTGTCACGTAACACATTAAAAGGACTCATATTCCATGTATATAGGCTTATTGCAAGAAATTAAACATCCGATTTATGACATAGACATGTTCGCATAACCTCATTTTTTACGGCCAAAAACGTGTTTGCCACCTGTCACAAAATAAATGTAAAAAAAAAAATTTTTTTTTCAAAAGCATTTATTGCAGACAATGAAGGACATGCCTTCTAACAGTCTGCAGCAACAGAAAAAAAGATACACGACATAAGACATTAATTCGTCCAAGAGTTTCACAAAGGAAAAATTGTTTCCGGCCGTGCAAAACCACAAAATAATATGAATAAAAATTATAACAATCCTCATAGTACTACTAGTCTTTTGAATAATACACAAGTTACTACAACATAACATAGACCAATGAACAGATTACTGCTGATAGGCACCGCATACATACCCGCTTAAAACAGCTAAAAGGATCTAACAACAGCACAAAAAGGCTATATAAAATACTTCAACAAGACGTGCATCCTGACATACAACACAACACACACGTACTTGACACTATATAACAACTCTTCACAGCAGATTTACGAGTGGCAGAGCAGGAGGCGTTTGGTGCATTAGAGGCACAGTGTTTTTTCGTAGTCTAGAACTAGGAAAATAACATCACACCAGTCTTCTTCAGTTATATAGCCCATGCTGAGCTCTTCAACAATTTCTTCGCACCCTTGCGCACGAATTGAACAATTTCTGGGCAGCAAAGGGGATCCAAACTGCCAAACTGCAAGGGCAGTCACCGAGCTCGCTGAAGATTTAGCGTGACAATCCGCTTATTATTACAAAAATCTTTCTAAACTAACGCCCTTTGGTGTGATCGTTATATAACGTAATGACGTAAGAGCGACAAAGGGCATCATATAGTGACGTGTAATATGAAGAAGAAGAAGAAGAAGAAGAAGAAGAAGAAGAAGAAGAAGAAGAAGAAGAAGAAGAAGAAGAAGAAGAAGAAGAAGAAGAAGAATGTATTTTTAATATATAAAGCTTTGCCACACCTCAAAATGTAATGTTTGACAGCTCGCTATCTGCTAGAAGCCAACGATGACATCCATTCTGGCGTTTGAAGACCGCATCAATACAGTACAGGCATGGCTTGAAAGTATAGCATGTGTACGGTTCTGGCTTATTCAAAGGAGCTCCGTGGGTTTTTTTTTCATTAAAATAGCACTCTGTGATCATAAAAGAGTTTCTTAATCCCCATTTTTGAGATGAAAGATCTTCGATTGTTGTGTAAGCAGTTAAAAAAAATTGAGGTATGGTCCTTGATCACGGCAAAGGCTTCGCTAGCAGAGGGATCTTTAATGCAGTCATTGAGCGCCACTTCAGACTACAGACACAGCATTGTTTTTGCTTGGCTAATCCACAGCAACGATTTGTGGTTACGGTGCGTTTGTTTGTGGTTCGTTTGTAACTGTATTCTAAGGGAGGTAACCCTTTTACTGCCTGTATTATAAGGGAGGTAACCCATTTACTGCTACAGCAGACAACCTTTGAAACGCCATCAACACTTTTAAAAAAAAATCGGATATATTAGACACACACCACATGTGTGAATGTAATGAGCACAGTCATGTATTCGAGTGAGTCCGCAAATTTGGCCTTGATCCGAGACGCACTTTAAAATAAAAAAAGAAGATTAATCTAGTCAAGTCAACATTTTTTAACCCACAATGGAGAATTAATACACAATGTCAGTTTGCTTTGGAAAACATCATCTTTCTCGCTCTCTCTAAACACACAACCACACACACACACACACCCACACACACACACACACACACACACACACACACACACACACACAAGCACCAACTCATTCACTCATACTCACTCACACACCACTATCCTATCCTATCCTATCCTATCCTGTCCCGTAACCCGGAGGTCGTATGGGCACCACAGGTGATCGTTTAACCAGCATACTCCATCTTTCTCTGTCCTCAGACACCCACATATATAGCCTATATAAAAGCATCTACTTTCACCGTCTTTATTCTCCTCGGTTGCTCTGCTCTTTGTTTTGTGTCAATATAACAATTTAAACATTACTTACATTGCAAATTGCTTTGGATTCACAGCTAGTGAAAAATCCCCAAGACGTTGGCTTCTTGACGTTAGAGAGACTCGTAAGACCCATGGCATGACGGTGACTAGAGCTTTGAGGCTTGCAGTAAACGGACAACTCCACCTCCCGCGACACCTCACGTGATAGAAGCGGAAAGAAAAACAACAAGATGACAAGCCATTCAAAAGTGTTTTATGACACTCACACACGGAGCTGAAAATCCGAGTTTTTAACAGTTATTTGTAAAATGTTCTGAATGGACTATCCTGATTAAGCAAAATGAAAGGGCCACTCATTAAATGAACTGTCTGCAACCAAACAAATTAATAAAATCGAATCTAAAAGTGTTGTTTTTTTTTTACAAGGGCGGATCAGCAGGTTCACGCGGGAGGGTGCACTTTTTTTTTTTTTTTTTTGGGGGGGGGGGGGGGATAGAGAGAAGTTTTTGTATCTTACCTCAGATTCATAGCAAAGAACAGTTATTCTTTCAAAACAACAGTTTATGGGCAAAACGCCCTGACATACATGTGTTACACTTTCTTTTGTTGTTGAGTTGCTACCTAATTGTACTTAGATCAAGCTGTTGCTCTATAACTGCTGTAAATATACATTTTAGGAATAAACAGGATTAGAATAATATTAACAAGAATAAACGACAAATAAAATAAATTATAAATATCTTTATCTCTATCCCTATCATCATCATCAAACAAAATATGTACATACCACTTCAGTGTGAGGTAGGTCACAAAATGGTTCAGTACAATATAAAATGTCTTTTCACAAAATAGAAATACTCCTAAAAACTGGTAACTAACACTAATGCTGTGCAACAACGCTAGGCTGTTGCTTCTTTGACGTCTATCTAAATAAAGAGTGACACAATATAAAATGAACTCTTCTACATAGAGCTGGAATGAGATGAGTGTAATTAAACGAAATAAGCAGAGGTATTCTCGCCCAATTTCCGGTCTTGTCATCATGCGCTAATCATTGACACTGTGCTTGTTTAGTCTACAGGCTGGACAGTCCCCGCTTCTATCAACAATGAGCCCAGCGCACAAGGAAATAAATGTTTTACATTGATAATAAACCTCAAACATAAACGCAAAATGCAAGCGGCATATGACGTTTTAGCGGATGTTACACGTCATAATTGGCCAGCGTTCTTTGAAGTTGAGCTGTTACATGTCTAACATGTGTAGGGAGTGTGAGTAAACGAAAGAAGAAAGGAGGGAGGGGGTGGGGGTAACAGGAGATTGAGGCGTGAAGAGGGCAGGGATTGATATGGGAAAGAAAATAGGAGAGAATGCATTATTATTATTATTATTATTATTATTATTATTATTATTATTATTATTTATCATTCTTATATAGCGCTTTTTCAGCATCTTTGAGGTAAATGACGATTATT
>CM072515.1:40600914-40618414 GCA_036898135.1 Oncomelania hupensis | reverse complement strand
CAAAGGATCAATTGGAATTCCAGTCAACACTTTAAAAAAAAAAAAAAAAAAACTAAAAAAAAACACTCACAACAGTGTTAATCGGAATTCCCGTTCATCCTAGGACGAATGGCAATTCGCCAATGGAAATTATAAAATTACACTGTGCACCAATCTTAAAGTAAATTAAAGCTTAATTTTTAGGTTGGGCGATTCTATTTTTCAAGTTACGTGTGAATAATAAGGGTGACAAAATGCTGAGAACGAAAAGAAATATATTTTAGACACCTGTCCGGAATCTTTAGCCTGCAAAATGTAGGTTCGGCAATATTATTTTACATTTCTAGATAACATTTTCATTGTGGCTATTAAAACAACAATCGGACTATAATTAAAAAAAAACATAACATCGGCATTAAATATCCGGGATTCCCATCTATCCTAGGATGCATGGGAAATTCCAATTTTTTGCACTAGGTTTTCTCCACTGGTGACTGGAATTAGAATTCATCAATAGGGGTTATGGTTTACCAAGTACAATTTTGAACCGATTCCCATTGTTCCTGTGACAAATTCATCACGTAATATCATTCTTTGATTTCACTATAATTACTACGAGGAAATGTGCAGGTATATATAAGCTATTTAAAAAGCAGAGAGAAAGAGTCGGAAAATCTTAATATAACTTTTATAAGGTAATTATGAAACAGTGTGGGATAAAACGTCATCACTTGATGACATCACTAGTGTATTTGTACTATTACTACAATTTATGTCCATACACTAATATGGAGTGTCGGATAGCGCAGTGGTTGGAGCACGCACTCGCTACTGTGTCGCAAGTTAAGCACCGTCCAGTGCGGTTAGCACTTGGATGGGTGACCGCAAAACGTGAAGCGACAAATAACAACGTCCCCAGTTGACTCAACTGTGACTGAGTACCTACTCTCTTAAGGGTGGGGAAGGTAAAGCAGCGAGGGAGAGAGATGGGCATCACCCTCATTACGCTGGCCCAAGATAAGTGTGATCTCCAACATCACGCTCCCCTACGGCCACAAGGCTATGGGACTACCTTTTTAACCATTTTACACTAATATCAGAAAAAGAACGGAAAACGTTCATTTAGTGGAGAGTTTAGTTTGTATCGCACTTTCATGAAGAGGAGAGAGAGATAGTGGTGAGCGATATAAAATGTGGCCATTTTCACTGTCCATTTTAGCATTATGATTGCTCTGATGGTTCAGCGTTGATTCAGATCCCTTCCCCTCTTTCCCTGGGATGGTTATTCCTGTCTGCCATATCCCCAATGGCGAGTATAGACGTTAAACCTCAAGGTTCGTTCGAGAGAGATAGTGGTTGTGGATGGATGAAACTGCTCTCATGACCCTCCGTCCTACATCAATGACAAGGACCGACCAGTTCCGGTGTGTTCACCAAGCCTTCATCGGGATCAGTCGAAGTCGATCGATTTACTCTGCTTCTTCTGCTTCTTGATGGTGACCAAGTTCTTTAAACAGAAATATGTGCACTCACCTTTCGGGGATTCTCACTTCCGGATTTATTGTAACTTTTCAATCATTACTGTTATTGTTGTTGTTTTGTTGTAGGGAACGCGATTGGAGGGGTGGGATTTTGGGAAGAGTATAGTCATGTATCTGACTATGTATATGACGCTATAGACACCAGACAAACAAAAAGCACAAAAAGCTTTCATAGCGAAAGCGCACGAGAAATGTTGGTTTCTTTTCCTGTTGCTGTCTATAAGGTCGGGGTCAGCTGAAAGAAACCAACTTCGTAATAATTGTTAAAGCACAATACCTTGTTAAAACACAATATCATAAATATAACCTTCTAATAAAATGGGTAACAATGCAATTTTTTTCCCCTCAAGTAAGAATAAAACTGATACCTTAAAAAGGTTGTGACGGTGTAGAACGGCTTGAAGACTGTAGATAAAATCTCAAGAAAACTCGTTGTGAGTCTCCTATATGCGTTTAGTGTCCGGAGACTCTAATCTACTCAACAAACAAACAATCGTTGTGACACACAAAATAATACAAACTGCCTTGAGTTTACGATTTCTTCTGTGTATCCTGTGTATCCGAATAACAAACAATGTAATAAAACAAGCTTTTTGCTATTTTAGCATTGATTCTTCCACCTCCCCACCCCCACTCCACTAATCCCACCCCTCCCTCACTGTCACTGGTATCCAGCTGACCACACATTTTGAGACCACATTTCGTCACCACAACACTACATGTGACAGAACAAAAGCACACACAGCCGACTATAGCATGACAAGCTGACGTAATATGGTACACATTGAGATCGAGACAGAATTATCCGGCTTCTATGATAACGAAAAAAAAAAGGAAACAAAAATAGTGCTTGATATGACAAAAACACGCTGAGAGAGAAGAAAAGCTGCAAAGAATGACCACCTTGACCACGACGAAGCACAAACAATTTCTGACCAGTTTGCAATAGACGTCAGTCTTACCACGTGCAACATATTTGTTTGGGAAGTCGTCTCGTTTTTAGAGAACGCTGTATCGATCGAAGCTCCGAGTGCGCAACGTTGGATCGTTGACGCTTATGCCGCTGGCGTTGACTAGGTCACAGCATGCATTCGACGGTGACATTGAATGTCATTCCTGTCTGCTTGTCTGGTTTCCAACCTGGTTCTGTGTGTGTGGGTGTGTGGGTGTGTGTGTGTCTGTGTGTGGGTGTGTTTGTGGGTGTATTTGTATGTATGTTTATGTGTATATTGTGTGTATTGGCTCTCTAAGGCTAGTGCACAGGCGCTTGTATCTGGACATGTGAGCGCCTATGTCTGTGACGCGTGGCCGTTTGGTTATTTGGTTATCTATAAGGGATAACCAAAGGGAGATTCACAGGCATAGGCGCTCGCGTGTCCATATACAAGCGACCACACAAGAAGTTTGTATATGGGCTGCAGCTCATCAGATTTCCACGGCGGCACAGTCAAAGTCTCGCTCGAAACCAATTCAACAGCGTCACGATCGGCTCTAGAAGGATGTGGGGGAGAAGATTCAGATTCAGATTTAATATGTATTACCAGGAGAAAACATTATTTCAGCATTAATTTAACACTCTTACAATCAGTCCTTTGAGTCATTCATTTAAGGTTGGGGTGGCGAACTTGACCAGTTGGGCTGAGTTCATTACAACGGTGTATTTGATAGCGTTTTCTGGTTGTAATAAAGCTACGGAAGTGTGTTTGAGTCTGTATATGCGTGCGCATTTGTACACCTTTGGTTTAAACATAATTTTATTCACGAAACAAGTAAACCAGGCATGGAGAACATAAAGGGCACACAAAAGCAAAGCTTAAATGAGTGCTACCCTTTGACAAATGACAACAATGACATGTCTGGCGAACAGGAACAAGTACAAAGCAATAAAAATAATTATAAAAAAAACAAGAGCACATAAATTAATCTTTTTAACAATGAAAAGAGAACAAACATATAACTATAGTATAACAGGAAAAAAATGCAATAACGTCGAACAAACAAACAAAAAAAAAAAGTAATAGAGAAATAAATGAATGAACTAACTAACGAGAAACAGATACATGCACCCAAGAGTAAACTTTACACAAAACAGTAGCTGTCGATTAAAAGGTAAATAAATACCTGCAGCAATCTAAATCAATGAGAGAAAAAAAATCGGTTTGGAGGAGGGGGAGAAAAAAAAAGAAGAAAGTCACGTGCAAGTAAAAAAGAAGAAAGTAAAATAAAAACAACGCGTGCACACACACACACCCACCTACACACACATACACACACACACACACACACACAAACACAGAGATAAATAGTTCGAGACTACGTGTTTGCACGTGAACAGATATTTAAAATAGATGGTGAACTCATCTATTCCGTTCGAAGAGACAATTATCTGGTCAGTTTCTCTCTGACAGCTATTAATAAACTTTTGGTGCGAAGGATGGGGTGTAACTACTAGGGAGAGGGAAACAAATGGGGATTGGTTTAGCTGGTATCAAGGGTACCAATCAGATGTGAATTTGCATAATTGGGCTATTTTCTAAACGAAGCGGTCACTAGATGTGAGGAATGTGTGGACTTTTGTAAAGATGTTGGCGTTTTCTTGTGGGGAGAGATGTTCACTGCCAAACAATAAGGTGTTGATGTTTCGAAAAGGAGGGTCTACTTGGTTAATTGTCTGCGTACGTACAGTGCCGAATGTAGGGCAAAAAAGGAGGAAATGTTCAGATGTTTCTGCAGGATGCCCACACTGACAGACTGGGTCTTCTAACAAGTGACGGCGGAACATGTCATAATTAAGGTTACTTACGCCAAGTCGGAGTCGGGCATGCAAAACCTGCTGCTGTCGTGTCCCATGGTAATAGTACAATGGAACAAGTGGATCATCTTTGGAAAGGTGTCTTTTTAATAAGCTAATGGATGGGCTTTCTTGAATTTCCTCGGGGAGATCATTCCACAATACTGTGGTTGAAGGAACAAAAGAATTTTTGTAGAGTTCAGTTTTGTATGGGGGTACTCTACGTTCTAGAGGTCTTCTGCGGTGATATGGATTAACTGCTGATACTAGTTGTGGGACCAAGTTGGACAAGTACTCAGGACAGCACTCGTTTATCATCTTATGAAAAGTAAGTAGCTTATGTCTTTTCCTTCTCTCCTTCAATGTGTATTGTCCAGACTCTCTATACAATAACTCATGGCTGGTCCCCTTCACCGCCCCAACAATAATTCTAATACCTTCTAAATGGAGTTTTTCCAATAAACCAGCTTGAGTGTCTGTACAATTATCCCAGATTACATCGCCATAGTCAAAGTGAGGTAGGACAAAGGATTTGTACATATTTTCTAAGGCTTTTCTGCACAGCTTGTATTTATAAGTTCTTAAACATGATAGGAGGATGGTTGTTTTCTTTATGACGTTACTTATATGGATATCCCATTTACAATTACTTTGCAGTGTTAGTCCTAAGTGTTTATGGAATTCGTTATCAGATAAAATTGCGTTTCCGAAGCTTAATGGGTTGTTAGGTAGTGCGTCACGTTTGAAAGTTAATAGTTCTGTTTTGTCTTCATTAAACCTTACTTTCCAGGTGTTAGCCCAGTCGTTTATCTTTTGAAGATCAGAATTCAAAATTTCTGCTCGTATGTCTGGGTTGTTTAGGGTTAATGACATGCTAGTATCGTCTGCAAAAAGTTTTATAACTGATTCAATGTTATCCACAATGTCATTAATATAGATTAGGAACAATAGGGGGCCTAAAACTGAACCTTGAGGTACGCCTGACGGAACGGTTTTATAGTTTGATTTGCTACCTTTAATGACAACAGCTTGTTTTCGTTGGTCTAAATAGTTGGCAAACAATTGAAGAAGCTTACCTCTAATACCTATAGCCTCTAACTTAGCTAGCAATCCTTTGTGCCATACTCTGTCGAAGGCCTTGGAGATGTCAAAGAAAATTGACTGGTTAGTGATTCCACTGTTATATGCTGAAGTTAGTTCATTATATATGCAAAGTAGTTGGTTGGTTGTTGAGTCCCCGGGAATAAAACCAGACTGTGATGGTGTTATAAGATTATTGTCTTTTAGGAATGAGAAGACATGGGTATGGACACAGCGCTCAAAGACTTTACCAACACAACTTAAAAGAGATATTGGGCGATAGTTGGTACAAATATCGGCTGGACCTTTTTTGTGTATTGGCGTTACATGAGCAATTTTCCAAATATCTGGAAACAATCCTTCTGATAGACAGCGGTTGAAGAGTTGACTTAAAGTATGTGAGATTATATCAGCAGATATCAGTAATAGTTTGTTATGGATTTTATCGGGGCCTACAGCTTTACTTTTGTCCAGGTTTATTATCACTTTGGCTACCTCTGCTGGGGTTATTAAAATTTCAGTCAGCTCGTGATCTAGGTGGGGAAGTTCAGGAGGGTCGTCATCGGGTGTTTCTAATACTGATTGCTGTATAAAGTGGTCATTGAATGCGTTGGCCTTTTCTTCATTTGTATCGACCGTTTTCCCATCACTAGATATTGGCGGTATATCGTTGGAGATTCATTTTTTGTTTATAAATGCTTTAACAAGTTTCCACCATTCCTTAGTTCCAAATCTGGTGGGGTCTGATGCTTTTTCATCTAGTTCCTTGTGATATTCTAATTTCCTATTTCTGATCATTAACGTGACTTTATTTCTATACTGTCGATACTTTTTCCAGTCGTTCTCTACATTTGTTATCTTTGCATGTTTAAATAATGTATATCTGCATTTTAGGGCGTGACGAATTTCAATATTTAACCAAGCGGCATCTCTAGTGCGTACAGTAACTGTTTTTACGGGCATACATTTACACGCGGCATCGAAGTAGGCTTGAGTAAAGTTTTCTGCTGATTGATTTAAGTTTTCCGCTGTTATTATTGTAGGCCAATCTATTTGTAAAAGCAGATTACAGAATTGATCATGGTCTAAACGGTCATAGTTGTATATTGTCCTTTTGTAGGAGTACTTCCTATTGACAGAGTTTATGATGGTTGCGCAAGGTACACAGTGATCACTACATATTTCTGGTAATACTTCTATAATTTTTACTATTTGTGGACTCTGTGTCAAGACCAGGTCTAAACAAGTTCTAGATGTCTCAGTGATCCTTGTATCAGAGTTGGTAATTTGATGTAAATTGTACATATTTAATGTATCTATTAAGTGCTTGGAGGGACGATTGTAATCATCGTTAAAGTCGCCTAATGCCAAAAATGCACAACCTGTATTGTTTACTTTTCTGAGACTCTCTTGGACTAAATTCCAATAATCTACGGGAAGACTGGGTTGGCGGTAATAGGATCCTACTAATAGCGTGTTTCTATTAACTTGAGTTTCGATCCATATCGCCTCTAGGTTGGGCACATGAAGATCTGGTCTGTGTCTGCAGAGTAGGTGACTCTTGACATAAATAGCCACACCACCACCACTTTGATCAGTTCTATCTAGCCTAACGGGGGGATGGAAATTTAACAAATCTGTCTCGTTACTTGTGTGCGTTGCATTAAAAAAGGTTTCAGAACAGGTAATTATGTCGTATTTATTGCTTTCTGCTTCAATAAGGGTTATATGAGCGGGGATGCTTCTGGCATTTAAATGAATTATTTTTATTTCGTTGTTAGTGTCAGGCCCAGGGTTTTGCTCAATGTCGCCGCATAAAAGTAGTAATAATGTGATTGGGAACTTGTTATTTCTATAAAACAAGAACGCTAGAAAGCACAAAACGTGGAATTTGTGGGTAAGAAAAATATCTGGACATTTGACCGCTTTTGAGTAGAACAAACCTATCCTGGCTCTGTAGATGCTGAGTTCACAAGTCATTGTTCAAGTTATTGCGCTTACAAGCGCGTAGAACAAGAAACAGGCCAGGATTATTGGAATATGTGATTCATTCGTAATGAGTTTGCAAATTATAGACCCATAAGTTTCCCTCCCTTGGACCTCGACTAAACCAAAACAATAAAACATCAAGGAAAGGGGAGTGTGGCTAGAAAATAATAATAAAAAAGGAAAGTAGAACAGACTCCACGAAATTGGGTGGGAAGGGGGAAAGTAGGAGGAGAAGCAACAACAACGTGTGTTTAAGAAAAAGCAAAAATATCTAGATGAATGTAAATTGATAAGGAAAATAAAGTAAAGTGAATTATATACAGGTAAGTATTGTGATCAGGCCGACGGTCTCACGGCCAGGATGGGATTGGAAAAATTTAAGTTGTGATAACACCGGGAAATTATTGCAATCGATGGTTTTAGTACCAGGAGTTTTTTAAATGATCAAGAACAGTTGAGGGAACAAAGGAGGTCTTGGAGTGATCTTGAGAAATTGGATATGGGAATGAATATTGCCAGAATATCTATTAATAAGACTTGACTGAAACATATACAAAGACACCTGTTGAACAGTATTGTATAATATTAATTATAATAATATTGTGAATTGTAAAAGCATATTAAAAAAACAACAACATATATTTGTACGTGGTACTACTACTATAAGTGTGTACGTACTACAACGTGAAATCGTGCACGCACACACGCATAAACACATGAATACGAACACATGAACTACGAACAAACAGCTAGGCATTAATCATATACTACAATGGTCAATCACAACTGTAGTGTTGAGAGTACACCGAAGGATAAAAGCATGCTGGGCAGTCGGTGACATGAGAAAGCACACAGCACACGCACAAAACTGCGGCATAAAACAGTATGGTAAATCAAAGGACTGACACTCATCAGTCGATTAGATGGAGCACACAGAGCTGACATTATTATAACAACAACAACAACAATTTAAATTACAAAAATAGAGGGCAAGTTCTCTGTTAGGCTACATGACTGTTGCAATCTGGCACAAAAAGGAACACAACAGCATAAACTGTATAATAAATCAACACACTGGTCAATCACCTGTAGATGAAAGAGAGCGCATAGTGCTATAGGCGCATAGTGCTATGGGCCTAATAGGCCTAGCTTGATGATGACGGGTAGAGCGTAAAAAGGTTTACAAGCGTATGGTTCCACAAAGCAGGCATTATTACAACATTAACAACAAAAATGGTGAAAATAGAAGGCGAGCTCTATGTTGCACGAATGTCCAAAGATTAACTTCGGAGTGAACATAGCCACACACACACACACGCGCACACACACACACGCACACACACACGCACACACACCAACATGCATATGCAAAGTTGATCATGTTTATCAAGTACATAACTTTTTCCATTAATGCCGAGTATGTAAAATGCAGTGTCATGAAGGTAGCCATAGCAAACGTTTTAGTTTCATCGATAAGGGGAATATGTGTGCTTACAAAGAATGCGTGATATAGGCAGACGCGAGAGTGGGTATGCAAGTAATGTGTGTAGATTTATATAAGATGCGAATGAATTTAAGACAATGGGTGCGGATTTAGGAAGATGCATGTGAATGTACAGTGAGAACTGCGTGTGATATTTACAGTCATAGGATGTTGAGATGTATTAGCGTGTTGGCTGGCACGGAAGCTGGAAGTGATACAGTATAGCATCAGTGAGCAGAGCATTGGATATGTTGTTGAGGTGCGGGTGCCACAGGTGGCTTACGCTTAGTTTTCAGTTTTCAGTTTTCAGTATCAGTGTATAGATTGGCATCAGACATCTCTTCAATGCCAGTGGTATTACTTCATAGTAACTTACACTCTCTTCCTCTATCATCTCACACACTCATTTTCTTTGTCATATTCGTCCTATTCAGTTCCTCCCTTTTGTTTCTTAAATTTCACCAGGTCATTTTCCAGTTACCAACCATTCAAAATATCAATCCATGAATTAATCGAAATAAATCAAATCAATCAATCAAAATTATTCAAATCAATCAATGAAACAATCAGACAATTGATCAGTCAATGAATTTAAATTTATAAATTTAAAGGATTACCAAAGATAAAAATACACACACAAATCAATGAAAAAAGATTATTAAAAATTATTTTTACCAACAACAAAAATTATTTTACCAACGACAACAAACAGAATCAAAGATGCACTTTGAAATCCTGTCAGGTATGATCAATTACTGAAAACAACAGGTAATGGTAATAATTGGTATAATAAAAGAATAGCATTAATGATTGATAATAGTTGATACAAAGTTTGTGCTAATTGTTAATCTTTCTCCAGTCAGTTAATATCTTATGTTGGTCTCGATACTCAGGTAGGCATTTATAGATGATTGCTAATTAAATTAAAAAATTATTTTACCAACGACAACAAACAAAATCAAAGATGCACTTTGAAATCCTGTCAGGTATGATCAATTACTGAAAACAACAGGTAATGGTAATAATTGGTATAATAAAAGAATAGCATTAATGATTGATAATAGTTGATACAAAGTTTGTGCTAATTCTTAATCTTTCTCCAGTCAGTTAATATCTTATGTTGGTCTCGATACTCAGGTAGGCATTTATAGATGATTGCTAATGTTTGCCTCTTTTATTTGCAGTTCAGTCATTAAACTGTATTGTCCAGTGTATCAAGTTTGATCGACTAAAAAGTCATTTGGATTAGGTCAGCGTTTGCCTATAAAGTACTGGGCATGTTACGCAACAAGCTTATCCAGGTCGCTAGAACGATTTGTAACAAAAAACTGACCACTATTGTCCCGGACGCAGACCGAACCCCCCCGAACCCAGACTTCTTTCAACCGACCAGCCCTCTTCATCGATCTGGCTCTTGCAGCCGCCTGAGCCCTGACTTTGGTCAAATCATCATTGATGAAAATACGGCGGTGAAAGGTCTGACCGGACTGAGTTCTGCCAGGTGGAGGGAGAGGCCAGGCCAGGGCCGGGAACAAGTCTTCTGCCTTCACATTGCTTAGTTTCTTCTTGTTCTTGGTCAGTTCCTGTCTAGCTCTGAACGATACAAACTTTACAATTATGGCACGCGTCGATCCATCACTTAACTTAGGGCCAACTCTATGGCTTCGGTCTATGTCATCAGTGTCCAGTTCAGACCCAATGGCGGTAGCCACTGCAATCGTTAGTTTATCAGTATCTTCATTCTCGGCCTCTGGTATTCCGTTGATTCTAACACTGTTTTGTCTTGTGTATTGCTCTAGGTCGTCTTGCCTTTTCTCAAGAACTTCAATTTTGGTATCTTTTTTCTTGATTTCTACTTGTAGGTGGATTATCTGCTCCTTCAATGCCGATATTTCCTTCATCAACTCTGTAGCCACCGCCTTAGATTGAATGGTTAGGATACTAGGATCTGAAAGCGCAGCCCGTATCTCAGCTCTTAAGGCTTCGAGTATCTCCTTACCCAGAGATGGCTTAGACATTTTCGCAGCAACCGCAGCGTACGACGTAGAGCCTGAAGGTGGCTTTCTAGGGAGTGGGGTGGGAGGATCAACGAGCGTACTATGCAGGAAGTCACTGAAGTTGTAGACGTGGGTATCGTCTGGCTCGTCAAAATCTTCGGATGTTAAAGAATCGTCTGTACACTGTCTTTTTCCAGGCTCTTGCATTTGTAGCGGTGAAACTTCCTTTCTCTTTTCTACTCTGTTACTCACTGTTCCAATATTACCATCGTCTGTGGACATAGAGACACTAACAAAAACAACAGCGGCAAAGACAGAGACAGTAGCAAAGTAGGCAAAACCTTCGCTGTTTTTACTGTATCAAATGCCATACATCACCTTTGTGAGTATACTCTTTCCGATGAGAGTATAAACCGAGATCTAGCCTGTCCACGCAAGCATTCTATCACACGGGCTTTAAAAGATCTCGACGCTCATGTCTTAAACGGGTAAGTGTCAGCAGGATTATACTCAGTTGCCTGGCGTCAGAAAAGGCGCCTAAGGCAGGAATAGGCCGCTTTGGGCGACTAGAGGTGGAGCCTGTATCGGCCTTTGCCCTTGAGCGGCTGGAAAATGGCTATATAAGACCGATTGAGTAAATAAATATGTATATACATGAGACGATTACATAAATAATGATTCAATACATTGTGTGTGTTCTTTTGTACTTTGTGCTCACGAACACATGTTCTTGTCGCCCCCCCCCCCCCCTCCCTAAACACTTTTCCCATTTACATTGAAGTCAAGACCATTTACTATTTACCATAACAGTCATCCTGTATCCTGTCTCCGATTATTTCTGTCAACATTACGCACAAAAATAGCTCAATCCTATCTCAATGACCACTCCACATGGTGGCCAACCGAAGGCGATGCCCTTGGTGACCCGAGTGACGACCGACCCGGTATGGAGTGAGCGGTTCTTTTCATCTTAAGGTGGGTCTTGGGTAAGAAAGACCTGGCGGGGCCGAATCCTCTCCAGGCTGTTGGTTACAGCCGAAATCCACGAGTACAGTGTAGCTCGCCTTGGCCCCGAGCACGTGGTCGTTGAACCTATAGTTACGTGGGGTTCCTCCGCCATGGCCGGTGACTTCTGTGTAAAAGACTTTTGCCCAGTGATGCCGTGCTGACCATCACCCCTGTTAGTCGCCTTTTACGACACGTCGGGAAACGTTGGGTCTATTCTATTCAGTGCCCGAACCCACAGGGCAAACCATGACCACCACCTTCAACTCAGCAGTGACAGATGCCAAAACTGAGATCATTGGCAAGCACCGCCCAAAGAAGAAATCGTGGATCACGCCTGAACTTTTGGACCTGTGTGACAAACAAAGAGAGATGAAAAAAAGAACACGCCCAAAGGGAGCTGACGCCTACCGAAAAATCAACAGTGACATCCGAAAAGCCATGCGCGCAGCAAAGGAGAACTAGATAGAATTAATGCCAAGAAGTAGAAGAAAAAAACTGAACAAGAACAACGGCAAGAAGGCCTACCAGACTGTGAAGCGGCTGACAAGCGCTAAACAGCCCAAGGTCTCCACGATCCAAAGCAAGTCTGGCTTGTGCCTTGCAGAAGAGCAAGAGGTCTTGGAAACAGTACTGCTCTGACTTTTACAACCACACACCTAATTGAGACCAACCAGTTCTAGCATGTCCCTAGAACAGAGAAAAAGAAGAAATCCTCCCAATTCTCCGAGAAGAAGTGGAGGCAACAGTGCAATCGCTGAAGTATGTTTGCACGTAAGCCTATAATTCGCGATCAAACAGTTTATTCTCAAACCGCGGAAGAACGAACCTATAATATCTTTATTTAGATCGAAAAATACAGTCTTATCACGGGGAAGACATTGATATAGGCCTTTTGTTACATGCAGGATTTTCATCTGTCATAGGTCTATATCGTTTCGATCTAATGCACAGGCGGCGGAAGCAGGGGGGGGGGGGCAGGGGGGCCATGCCCCCCCCCCCTAGAAAAATGTTGGAGGGGCAGCCTTATATTGCCCCCTCCAATAATGAGTAGTTTTTTTTTTTTTTTTTTTTTCCCCAGGGCATTAAAGGATTTTTTTTCTTCAAATGGAATCAAGCAATACAGGTGTTTTTCATCATAATCATCATCACCCTCTGATCAGTAAGAGAAGTTCGTCCCTTCGTCATCATTTCCTGTCGACGCGTCATAATCGTTAGCCTTAGCGTAGATCAAAGTGACCGACAGTTTTCGACATCGTGCACGTCACAGTCGCGTTTTGAAAACTTTAATTTGCTGTCAGTTTTTACAGTCTACCGTTTTCAATATCAGCAATTTTCTAGACTACAAGTGAAGAAGTCAGCAAAATGGCAAATGCTTTGGCAACTGGTGTTATTGTTCCTCGTCAAGCATCCCGACAGACTCTCCGTGACAACCAACCTGCGGCCACTCCAGAAGAATATTTCAAGATTAGCATTGCCATTCCTTTCTTGGAACACCTGTCAACCGAATTGGACTCGAGGTTCAAAAATGCTGGTCTAGCAGTTGATGGTCTATGTCTGGTGCCAAGCACTTTAATAGACAACCAGGATGGTTTCATGCAGGTTCCAGAAGGGGTGATGCTGGCAATGTTGTGGGAGTCTGACCTACCAGACAACGCTACCCTTGATGCAGAATACCAACGGTGGGTTTGCAAATGGCGAAGTGCTGCTGAGAATGCGACAGCTATCATCCCATCCACGGCATCAGAAGCACTGAAACATTGTGACAGGGATTTTTTATCCAACCTGTTCATCATGCTTTAGAACCTTTGCACCCTACCTGTCACTACTGCCGAGTGTGAGCATTCAAACAGTCAGTTGCGCAACCTGAAAAACTACCTGCGCTCTACAATGGGGCAACAGAGACTAAATGGACTTGCTTTACTGAAAGTGCACAGGGATGTTGATATTGACTTCAAAGAGGCAGTGAACTGTTTTGCCAGAAGATACAATTCACAAATGGTACTAATGCCGAGGAACCTAGTGCAGCAAGACTGAATTAAGTGAAAGCAGGGCGGTGATGTTCATAAACTACAAGGTAAAGCTTTATACCGTTAACGATCAACAAAAAGTAGTGAATAATAATAGTATACAAAACATCTCTGCTGATAAATAAATGTGTGTGTGTGTGTGGTTTTTTTTAAGGGAGGGGCAGAGGATAATTTTTGTACCCCAGAGTTTGTCAGTTCAATTGTTCAAAAAGCTCAAAGTCCCAGACCATCACAAATAGCTTTTTCAAGGTTCAGATTGCACCAGATTGCACCATTTTGCATCCTTGAAAAAAAAAATTCCGGGGGAGCATGCACCCGGACCCCCCTAGAAGGCTCGGCGCTTCGCGCCTTCGCTGAATCTGTAACCCCCACCCCCACCCTCGACTTTTCCCAGGTCTGGCCCTGATGTCAGTGAATAGTGTGTGCCCCCCCCCCCCCCCTAATCCTGAGCAGCTTCCGCCGCCTGTGTAATGGAAGATGACATGTTCGTTTGGGAATGGAGCGGCGGATTCGTTTCTCCAAATACATGTACAAAGTTTGATCCCACTCTTTATATCTACGTGCTACGATACATAGGGACGCTATCTACCGCTTTGCTATGGAGGATCCACTTTAAGCGTGTAATCCCCCTGTGTTCGAAGTTTACCTCCCTTTCTTAGAGAGAGAGAGAGAAGTCGAAGTCGAAGTCGAAACCATTAATAGGATAATAGCATTAGGTCCTATGGACATGTCTTACAGCTAGTACTTAATAAAATTGTAAAATAATAATAATAATAATAATAATAATAATAATAATAATAATAATAATAATAATAATAATAATAATAATTCAGAACAAACAAAATAATATTCTGAGTGAGAGAGAGAGAGAGAGAGAGAGAGAGAGAGAGAGAGAGAGAGAGAGAATTTCAAAAATTTATTCAAATATAATGCCTATGCCCCTGATTGAAGGGGAGTAGGCCTATACACAGGTACATATCAATGCAAATGTTCAACGTTATGTCAGAGAACAAAACCAAAACAAACCAAAACATGCAACATTTTCATTCCATTACAGTTTCTCGTGCTTTGAATGCTTTATACAGGATAATGCATACTTTTCTAACGCACTTTTCATTACTCGACGACATCAACACAGAGAGAGAGCGAGAGAGAGAGAGAGAGAGAGAGAGAGAGAGAGAGAGAATGAAAATTGCTGCAGCAGCTGTTGGTTGAAAGAATGCGTTGCATGTATCGCAATGAAAATTGCTTTTAACTTCGGCTTATGTGTGTTGCAAGTGTCACAATAAAAATACAACTGTGGTCCTAATTTGGCTCTTAGCAGTCCGCTGGACCCTGTAAACATTTATTATCTAATCTAAACAATAAAAAAATGTTCGAAGGCTACTAGAAGCATGCTGTAGTTGAGTTGAGTTGAGTTGAGTAGATTACCGTCCCCGGACACATAAGCGTATAGGGGACTTCGCTGTAGTAGTCGCCTCAACAGGCCATAAAGCATGCCCTTATGCTTCAGAGCACTGCTTCCTATACTCTTCAAGCCCTTGGAGCTTTGACCAATCAACTCATGAAACTAGAAATGTAAGTTTCGTCTCCTTTAGGGGACGAATTAGGTCAAACTGTATTTGTTTCTATGTCAACTGTCTTTTTCGAACCATTTGAGAACGTTTTTTAACCGTTTGTTGACGCCGGATGGTGTCCTCACTTGGTTTCATACAATTTAAGAATCTAAGAAGGCAACTGGGTTTTTGAGACGGAAAGAGCGGAATGTTGTAGAACAACATTCTGTATATATTTACAGTGAAATTGCGCTTTTTCCGTCACTATAGAGCTTGAAGAGTATAGGAAGCAGAGCTATGAAGCATGAGAGCATGCTTTATTGCCTGTTGAGGCGACTAGTAAAGCATGCTTCTGCTTTTATTCCAACAGTTATTTAATCGTTCTTATATAGCGCTTTACCAGCTCAAGAGCTGCTCAAGGTGCTGGCCGATACAGGATCTAACTCAAGCCGCCCGAGACGCCCACCCGCAGCCTTTGGGCGCATGGTCTGACGCCCGTACAACTGAGCACAATCCTGGGCAGCTAGGGAGGGGGGAGAAGGACCTAGGTGCATGCTGGGTGTGTTCTTGTCACGGCACTCACCCGTCTAGGACATGAGTGTCAGGATCTTTAAAGTCCGTTATGATGGAATGTATGCGACACAGACTAGACCTCGGTTTATACTCTCATCCAAAGGCGTAGGAAACGGGAGTAAAGTGTCTTTCCCAAGGACACAACACAATGCCCCGGCCTGGGCTCGAACCCAGGACCTTCAGATCCGCAAGCCAAAGCTCCACCATTAGGCCACCGTGCCTCCCTACATGAGGTAACTTTAGTACGTACTGCACTAGGAACTAGAAAATTAGGCTCACCCCCATCCCCACTCCTCTCCCCGAAAAATAAACAAAAAACTTGACCAACAAACGGAAAAACGGTTTTTGAAGAGCGTTGACCTTGTCTAAACAAACTGTGGTTGGAGATAAAGCTTGTGTGTGTGTGTGTGTGTGTGTGTGTGTGTGTGTGTGTGTGTGTGTGTGTGTGTGTGTGTGTGTGCGTGTGTGTGTGTGTCTAGGTAGAAACGACGTTACTCTGACATACATTTGAAACTCTACGTACGTGTGCGTGTGTACCAAACGAAGTCGTGGCAGAATCAAAGTTCAAAGTAACAATGACAATAGAATAATAACAACCCCGTTAAATTTGTTTGACAAACAAAGACAGTTAAAATGTTATACCGAAGTTAGCGTAATATTTTCAGATAACAAGGTTCCTATCTAAAAAAGCGAATGAACACAACTGACATTTTACACTAGTGCACCGACTGCGATTCAGAAAGATCGACCAACAGACTAGAAGACAGACACACAGACAGACACACAGACAGACAAGCAGACCGACTGACAAACATCAAACTCATACATGCACGCACGTACGTACACACACATGCACATAGCACGCACACACTCAACACACACACGCACGCACGCACGCACTCACATACACACCGCGTGGCTCAGAAAGCCACGTCAGGAAGGAAGGAGGAGAAATAACAAGAAAACAAGAAGGAAAGAAAAACAAAATCAAATAAACTCAACATATTTTGATTTCATGATTTTTTTTAATAGTTTGTTACAATAATATAAAATGTATTTTTTATAAACATAACAAAGGGGTCTTGTGCGCCATTTTGTACAACATTATTCACGATGCGATGGGCTTATGTCCTGTCATAATTGGAAGATTGGTGGAAGTTCACGAACCTTTTTTTTCGAGGTTTTCAGATCCCAAACCTAGATTCATTAACCTTTTTTTGGGGGGTGGGGGGTGGGGGGGTGGGGTGGGGGGTCCAAAAGGTTCAATAACATAGGCTCTGCATCTGAGAACCTCGAAACGAAATGTTCACAAACCTTCCACAAACCTTCCATTTAAGACAGGCCATTAGAATAGCAGGTTTGGTATTTCATAGTAAACAATAGCCTATCAAATGCCGTAACAGCCAATTGCAAACGGCAAGATCCATTACCTGTAGATAGGATGAATATAAATAATTTAATTTAATTTAATTTAAT